>WOGP01000213.1:0-28510 GCA_015342065.1 Leptinotarsa undecemlineata
GTATAGAGTTACTTATTTGCAAATTGATTACTTCCTTCCTTTCTTTGGAAGATTCCCTTATCCTCTTTTTTTTGTATCAAGATGGAGTAGTAGAAAGCCAAAAATTTCTTTCCCAAAAATTAATCACTCCTAAAAATATAACCCCATCAATTTAAATAATAAAACATCTATTGTGAATCCAAAAAACTAGCATTCGATTACCATCTACAGAATTTAAAGCGTGCTTGATTGAACCTTGTTGATTCCGAATTCGACAGAAAATGTGTTTTTGAAAATATCAGTTTCACTCTTGGTTAACGATTTTAATGATGGTGGCTGGAAAAATTAAAGAGAATATTTCACTCATCACAAATAATAATACAGAATACCTCAAATTGAGACTCCCTGTAGATTTTATTTGATTTTTTCACAAAATGATCTCCTATGAGGTATACCTAAAGTCATACATAGACTGAAAAAATATATGTTTATTTTATCTTATTTTCCATACACACTTAACAGCCTAAGTACATGGAAATTCTAATCACAAATCAATTGTTTGAGCTTACTTTTATACATATACATGTGAAAGATTTATTTTCAAACTTATTTTCTACGGCCACAGTCATATTTCTAATGAATAATTAGTAACATCATATCTGAAACCTTAGAAGGAATTGCTGAAATATAACTCTTTTAAAACATTAACTTAATTTGCTTTACGAAGCATGGTTGAGAGAGGACTCAGAGTAGTTATTTTTTCACTTGCCTTGGGTAATTTAGAAAGGATTGGACTTACTGTAGGATATTGAGGAACATTGAAATCTATGAGTTCCTGTATGTTTATATCTGTAATATTGTTGTTTATCACCTTGTATAAAAACGTTATTTGTGTTATATCCCGACCAATATAAAGAGATGATATTTTGAAATGCTGCCTCAAATCCATTGATCTGACTTTTGTGTAATCCGGCCAACAATGTTTTTCTTTATAGTATATATGTATCAGCTCAATTTCGATTATGTTTAAATGCATCTGTGATTGGGATTTCCAAATGAGCGAACCCAATTCTGATACTGGTCTTACAAGTGTGTTATAAAGATATTTTATCGTGCATACATTCACCAACCAATACCTAGATCTTATCATAAATCCCAACATTTTGTTAGCCCATTCACAAATTTCATCAAAATGTTTCGAGAATGACAAAGTGTGATCATAAACAATCCCAAGATCTTTCACTTCGTTTTTTCTGTTAAGGAAGGTATCTCCAATTTTGTAACTGAATTCAATTGGGTTTTATCGCAAAGAAAAGGTAACGATATTACATTTGTTAATATTGAAGTATAATTTATTTGTAATGTTCTCATTAAATAGTATATATTTGTAGTGTAACACAATCCCTGGCGGTTTGAATTTCCCTAAAGCATTTGAAATAATCTGCAAAAAGGAGCCCTTTAGAAAAATGTTGACATGATGTTAGATCATTGACAAATAAAACAAATAGCAAAGGCTTCAAGTTTGATCCCTGTGAGACACCCGATTTGATTTCATAGGGATCAGAGTAAATACCATTATATCTAACTACAAAGTTATGATTCTGGAGAAAATTATTGATTAAACTATGGTTGATGCCAATTTGATGACTTTTGAAAGCAATACGTCATGATCAACTTTATTGAAAGCTTTTGAGAAATCTGTATGAATCGTATCAAGTTGATGTTCATTCTCAAATGTTTTGTGAACATAATTGGTGAATAGGAATGAATTTGTATTCATAGATTTTTTATCAACAAATCCATATTGCCAATCATCAATAGTATTTTGAGCATGAAGATACATTGTGTTGCATAAGATTTGCTCAAACAATTTTGCCGGTGCGCATATTAAGGAAAGTCCCCTATAATTAGCGATATCGTTTTTGTACTTATGGCTTATATGATACTATTTTATCCAGGGTATATCTCCAAACAACTTCAAAATATATGAAATTTCACCTCCAAATAGAAAAGGCAGCTAAGGCAGAAAAGTCAAATATTCTAGAGATTGTTGAAATTTTTCTGAAAGACAAATTTTTAGAATACCCCAAAAAATGTTATCATAAAAACCTAATTCAGCTCCCAAAAAATCTACAGCAAAAGCTCCCTTTTAGATCTTGGAAAACATAGTCTGAGTAGTCTAAGTTATTGCATAGTCATTCACCATTGACTTAATGTTCTCCCCAAAGCTCTAGTTTTCATGAAGTTTCATTAGAGAAACTTCCATTTCATAGCATTGGATACAAGCTTTTGAAATTATTTGAGTCATACCTAGACGGTAGACTATAGCTTGTTCACCTCAACAACAGGTGATAATCTGATCATGAAGCATAAAGTACCGCGGGATCCTGTTCTAGGGCCACTAATATTCAATATCTACCTCAGTAACCTATGTTTTCAAATAATGACGTAACGCCGGTTTCAATAAATTTAGCAGCAACATTTCACATTTCGTCGATAAAGTTGAAACTTTGATCGAAGCAGACGTCTTCTGTCAGTAATCTACAATCAACCAAAGGGAAATAATAATATCTCATAGTTTTCAATGATGGTCAGATCAAGGTAGGTAATCTCTGTGAATTTCTTGGGATTGTTTTAGACGATTCTCTTAGTTGGAGACCTCATAAATCTAATAAACATATGTTTGAATGTTCATTTTAGATTCTTTCATTCTTTGACCAACAGTTGTATGGAAAAATTTTGCTGAATATTTCTATACACATGTATTTTCACTTCTATGTTGTTTCTTGATGTCGTTTTTAATATTATTATTCATCAAAGTCTTCATTGCCATTACCAAAGATTTATTCAACAAAAAAAGACAGCAACATAACCATTGTGAAATATTTTCTTGGTTTTACCTATAATAATATATTTTATTGTCGTTCCTAATTTCGGATTAGTTTTTTTTATTTTCAGATTCAATCCAATGATTTTCAACTTGTCGGAATAGTACATAATAATATACAGGGCGTTCCAACGAAAACTCAATACTCTCTGTAGTCAGAAACTGACGTGTAATCAAACATTTTTTTTTCTAGGGGGACTGATTCTAATATGGAAATCATATCCGAAACTTCACCCTCCTGTGGTCAGCAATCCCCCTATTTTTATCAATGGCATGGGGATCGGGTAATCAATCATTTGAAAGGTCTATTGTCCCTCTATTACTTTTGTGATTTTTTTCGAAAATGGTTCATTCGTTATTGAGAAATCAAATGTTGAACTTTTTATTTAATAAAAAAAACAGAAAATTTGCTGTTGCCCATTTTATTGGAGAAATCAACAAAAGTGATATCAGTAGCAACATAATCAACAGATAAAGTGTTCAAAATGATCTCCATCTAGTTCCATAGAATAATACAGTCTACTGTCGAAAGTGTTCCTTGCATTATTGAAGATATCTGGAGAAGATATCGGCATTCCCGAACAATTCATTGTCGCAGGTCTTCTAGATTTGTAGAATTCATTCAAATAGTAGTAAACGTTTTGAAATGGATGACATTGTTAGTTTTTTTCTCCACTGGTAATTTTTCTTGAATCTACTTGTCGCAGAACAAAAAGTAGATAGTTGGCCACTGTCACTTTTTCACGAATTATTATTCAGTCATCCTTGTTCACTGTGTTCTGAAATGGTTTACTCTACTAAAGAAAAAATAGAGATTGTTGCAATCTATTATCGGAATGATGAATGGGGTAAAGCTGCTACAAGAATTTATAATACGAATCATCCATACCACAACGTGAGCCATCAACACGTTAAACAGAAGACCTGCGACAAAGAATTGTTTGGGAATGCCGGACATCTTCAATAATGTAAGGAATACTTTCGAAATAAGACTGTATTATTGTATAGAACTAGATGGAGGTCATTTTGAACACTTTATCTGTTGATTGTGTTCCCATGATAATACTTTCGTTGATTTCCTCAATAAATTGAGTGAAAGCGAATTTTGAGTTCTTTCTTGAATAAAACGTTCAACAGTTACAGGAGGGGGTCAAGTTTCAGTTGGAACACCCTGTATAAGCTAGAGCAGATTAAACAAAAATTAATATCGAATAGCATCCAGAACAAGCACTTTTCTCAAACACCAAAAATGCAATACTCTTCTCCACGCTCCTTTCATCACCAACTGTTTTCTCCATCTTCTGAAGACGTCAACTTGGTTGGTGAAACGCGCATCCAGAGAAACATTGCATTTCTGGTGACCGGATAAAGTGTTTGCTTTGGATTTATTCTACGACAGAGCTTCTAATTTTACCTTTTACGGTATTGCATATCTGATAGAATGATAAAAAACGCATCTGAATATACTCTGACTGTTCTGTGAAGTTGTTCTGTCTCAGTGTCTCAGTCATTATTTTATTGTTTTTGCAGGTAGAAACAGTTGGAGATAAATATATGGCTGTCAGTGGCATTCCTGAACCATGTGCAAGCCATGCTAAAAATATAGCTAGATTGGCTCTTGATATGATGGATAGAAGCCAAAGTGTTGTTTTTGATGGACAAGTTGTGGTGAGTTCAGAATAATGCTACTGTTGTTCATGAAGTGAACGATTTATGTAGTATGTTGCTTTTACAATACAACATATCAAGGGTTGCAAACGCTTGCTGACCCCTACGAGATAGATCAAAATAGTACTACAGTGTTGTACACCTTAAAAAGTTTACAAAAAAGTCCACGATAGTATATGTCTATTTTCCAGGGCAACCCACGATAACCATTTTTTATCCTCTGCTTTTTCACAAAGCGATTTCAAGCAATGCAACAATAATTAATGTTCAATTAAGTACCTCAAATACATTGTGCACTCAATATAGATCATTATGGCCTTTTACAGCATGTAATCCAAATATTTTTGAAGATATCACAGATTTGAAATGCAGAAACATAAAGTTTGTGGCGGTACCGGCCGAGGAGCTGACGGCGCGTGCCTATAAATAGCGCGTCAAAGGCCCTGCTTCGCCTTATAGCACTAGCACTAGCAGCGATGGGACGCATTTATATTTATATTTAGTATCAGCATTGCACCCGTACGCAGCCGGGGTGGTTCGTTAGTTTCACAATGAAGTGTTACTTAGGTACGAGTACGTTATAGATGTTCTTCAAGTATCGGGCAATTACATTACACAACATCCATATCAGGTTTTTCACAACCAAAATAAGCACTTCTCCCAGTCACCAGAACTGCAAAACTCTTCTAGACGCGCGTTTCAGGAGATACAGAGAACTGAGAAATCAACTTGATTCGAGAATCGGATGTCGAGAAGAGTATTGCAGTTCTGGTGATTGGGAAAAGTGATTGGTTTTGATTTGAACTTGTTTTGACTTTTTCTTTAGAGAATCACTATTGGAATACATGCCGGAGAAGTCGTCACAGGTGTCATAGGCCAAAGGATGCCAAGATTCTGTCTGTACGGAAATACCGTAAACTTAACAAGTCGAACAGAAACTACCGGAGAGCCAGGGAAAATTAATGTAACAAAAGATGTGTACAGGTAATAAACATATTAGAGTCGATTAGAAATTATTTATCACTTGCCAGGCCACTGAGCACTTTGAAAATTCATTCACAACGGTTGTTACACTTGAAATTTTGAATTCAAAAGCGTGTTCAATAAAACAGAGTAATTATTTCGCCCTCATTCAATTCACTAATTTGAATTTTGTAGTTTCAACCAATTATGAATAACACTTTGAATTTCTTCATGACTGCTCATCGGACCAGATGATTCAGTATGACTAACTGTATACGAATTTGATTATTCTTCCGTGATGTAGCGTTTTCAATGAATTCTTCAGTGCTTTTTGGAAAATTCGAATTAATTCTAAATTAACTTTAAGCATAGGCCACATGATACGTAGTGAAAACCGAAAATCTCACAAGTGAAATCGAACCATCACTTATATGATGAAGGCTTGAAAGAACCACGTTAGATCGATTTTTATTTTCAAATTGTTGTTTGCCGTAATATGCTTTTCAATTTCATGTCTTGTTTACGCAAACAGCTGATTTATAATATATTATTTTATAGTCAGCCGACTTTGTTTTCTTAATGATATTGGATTAGTTATAGTTATATAGTATAGATGGTGAAAGTACGGCTCTGTGGAACTCTAAGAACCTAATTTGGTCCTCAGCGGAGCAGACACAAAGTATATGCTCTGCTGTTTCATCGTTAATGAGGTAGACGGATAGTCAAGGTTCAAAATTCTAACCTTAATACCCGTATGAGGATTTTTGCACGTCAGCTACACCTGACGATGCCTCAGATTCAACCGTACAGGGCTTTGTCGCCTCTGGTTTTGGTGAGTCATCACTTGAGCGCAAACGTTTGCTTATCTGCTCATGTCATACTGAAAAATTGATTATTCAAATTCTTCAAAATTGTGACATTGTATACTTTAATCTAGAGATTTTTTCTCTCTTCCAGTATTTTGTGTGAAGGCGAAAACTTCGACGATCAGTTCCATTTCGAGTATAGAGGGCCTATATCTATGAAAGGGAAGTCGGAACCAATGGATGTCTATCTATTGTCAAGAGCAAACAACTAGGGAACAGTCAAGTCCTGGAGTTAGATATACTTTTGAATTATTGTTAATATTCACAGTATCAGTTCTCTCATATTAGATTCAAGTGTAACTGTTTTGCAATAACATTCTGTTGAACATATCCTACTAAACTTTTACTTGTTACAAGTATACAGAGAAAACCACATGGTCTACATGGTACTGTACTGCTAAAGACATATTATTTTAGGCGATTCACAGGTAATTGACAGGTTGACATTTGAATGTTGTCGACGAGTGGAATGGTTCCTGCATTTAAACATGACTACACAACAAAATACAAATCTATAAAACCACAGAAAGAAAGGAAAGACAGAACAGAATACTTAAGTGACTAGCAATTGTAGAATGAGAAAATGTCTTTGGAATGACGAAAAGAACTTTGTTGATTTTGTTACTGTTGAAAATAATTAGTTTGTGTGAAATTCCAAATACAAAGGTGCAAAGAAATTACATTGTTCTTGTCATTATCGATAGTCTAATGTTACGTTAAGTCGAAGTTTAGTTTAAAAAAAATTAAATAAAATCTATTTATGTGGGTATGTATAACCTAACCCAATTGTATTCTGTAGGATACAAGAAAAAAAGTAATGACATATTTGGAAAAACTAAAACAAAGTGAATATGATTCATCTCTCAATAGGTTTCTATCGGATTAATGCAATTGAGTTAAGAGACATCAACTTTTTATTCTGATCAAGAAGTCTGTTGTACATCAATAAAAAAGTATGATATCGACAATAAACTAATAGTTTTGAGGGGATGCATATGAATTGATTAGAACTTCCGAAATAAAAATTCATGTGCCTATTCATGTATGGTGTCATATTGCCTGTATGATTCATTAGATACAAACTTTCCAAAAAAGTTTAGCATAATTCAGTTGAGACTTGATTGGTGAATGATACCTACAAATTTTCGACTACAAAAAAAAAACAAATTCATATTTTTATTTAAATAACTAATGTGGTCATGAAACTACTCCAGCAGTGGTTCAGGTTGAAAAAAAACTTTTTAATTTTTATCCAATTCAAGTAAAAGAAGATAGAAGTCAAGGATTCTCCCATCTGAGAATAATTCGTTAGCACTTGTACTAACTGAGTTGAACTTCGCCTTCTGTTATATCAGAAACTACTTATGTGATTTATCTAAATATTTGTATGTCCTTAGCTCGCACAAGTTTCTCAACTTCTGAGAGTTGTTGTTCGTATGGGGGCGGCAGCTGATTAACGGAAAAACAGATTTTAAACAGATTCAAACAGATTTGTATGTAATTACATCTAGTAAACACTAAAGACGATTGTTATTAACTATTACGTTTTAGGAATCACACGTTGAGAGGTAAGACTTCTGAGAGTTGTCGTTCATATGGGGGAGACAGATGATTAACGACTAAAAGTTTTTTTAATCTTCATTATTATTACTATCATATCAAATTCATCATGCAATTGGTTTTACATAATTTTGTCGATTCATGATTTCACTATTGATAGTGAAATAGTAAAAAATGTAATCAACAATTGTAAGTTCACCTCGTAGAATACTTTCCTTGACAACTTGCAAACGGGTTATCATTACTGTTTTTATCACTGCTAAAAACTCTTTGAATACTGCAAGCTGTTTCGATTATAGCGGACACCTATATCTCTGGAATTCAACCTAGAAACTTTTATTTTTATTTGTCCTGAGATATCTGGATAATAATCTGTTATTAGAAGGTACTTACAATTGCCCATTCACGCAATCTGCTGAAGAAATTAATAGCTTTTCAATTATTGCGACTCGTTGTTATTGATGTATGATAGATGTACAAAAACAATAAAAAAACACATCAAACAAATGAAATATTCCGAGATTTTTCAACTGTGTAGCAGCAATATTTTAGTATGATGTAAAATCTCTGATTTCCAGAATAGTATCATTCATATATTTTTTTAGAGACAGTACACAAGAACTAGAGGAAAATCCTTGAGGCACTCTAAGAGCGGTGCCTATGGATTTGAATCGCTGGAGATTAAATCTATTTGGAAAAAACGTCCCAAGGAGGTCAATTCCACATAAACGCAGTTCTACAAATGAAAAAGATCTCAAACAGTGAAGTTCGAAGTGTACTGGTTGAGACACAAACTAATGAGCAGCCACAGTCCGACTCGTATTTCTGAAATTTACCGCTCCTGGTGAAATGATCAAATGTGCCAAGTCACTTGAACACTTCCCATACTTTCTTCGATGTTCCAGGCTATCAAGGTTGCAATGATGTTTGCGTATCCAGTCAAGTAGATGGCTCTTTTCTGGATGAAATCCAGCAAGCTTCAGGGTATGCTTAGGGGCGGAGCTCCGTACATGAGAACCAACTCCAAAGAAGGTCTGATTTGAGCTGATTTGAGTACACGTCACGAGGTATCTGCAGCAACAAGCAAACAGATTAGAGGAGAGGGCCAACCTGTGGAAGATCAGTATAAACCCAGACAAGAGTCAGGCGATACTGTTCACCCGCAGGTTGGTACAACCGGAAGGCAACGTCACCTTCAACGGACAAGATATTCCGTGGACCAACAAAACGATATACTTGGGGGTCATCCTAGACAAGAAACTAACATTGGGTTGAAAGTGAAGATGCCGTTCTCTCACCTATAATACTGTATGCCTGTACTGCCTGGGGCTAATGCGCATAGACATACAGGAAGAAGATCCAATCGTTTATGAACGCGAGCATAAGGGCCGCCATAAATTCACCGTACAACATCCCCAACAGATTCATTTACAGAGACTCAGACCTGGACAAGCAGTATGTGGACGTGTATATGAGATAACACGCAGAAAGCGTGTTCGATAGAATCAGATCGCACAACAACCCAGCCCTACGCGATACCACCTCCACGAGTCACCGTCAGGCGACTCAGGTAAGCATACTAATCTATAAACTCTCTTACAGCAGGTTCACCGCAGAACAACTCGACCGCGATAAAATAATCCCTAGATTCACTGAGGAATGCTCGACGCTAATAACAATAGCCGCAGGTTGGTTTTTGGGGGCCCCCGTGCAAAAATTCAGTCAGGAATAGTCACGACAAAACATTTTAACCGATCGCGAAAGAATAGCACCTAAAGGCTGACTTTCGACCAAAAGAGGTCACATGTCAATCTTGTTGAAGTGCCCATCAATAAGTTGAGGACCGCTCGGAGAGCGCGGGTGGATAGAGTGGGGTAGTAGGTTCTCCTCGCTAATGAGCTGGGGGAGGGGAGGGAAGCTTCTACTTCAGGGCACTCAACTCGGGAGGGGGCATGGGGGATTTGAGCCTTGTAAAGCTGCTGAGGTATGCACAGTTTTCCGGTTCGGAACAGTGTTCCAAGATTTTGAGAAGCACCCTTTGCAATTCCAGCAACATGATTGTGCCAATACATATTGTGTCTATTTTAATTCCCAACAAACTTATAGTATCCGAATCCAAATCGTATGACGAGACAAGTGTACTCTCATCAGCTATGCAATATATATGTTTATTGTTTTTTCCAATAACTCGTTGATAAACAATACATAGACAATATGGATACATGGCGACCACCAGCGTTGATGGAAAAAGTGTTCGAGAGGTATCCATCGACGGCCACTTGCGGGGAACGTTCTCACAGGAAAATGCAGAGCCATATACAAAAATGATCGTACAAGCCATAATATCGAAGTTTGGACAGCAAACACTCATGACACACACGGCTGAAAGCCTTAGAAATATCAACCGCTACAGTTCTTGAGTCTTCATGTTTCTCGATTGCGTTATTTCAGATATGGGTGACATACGAGAGAAGGTCGCATGTTGATCTTAGTTTCCCAAGGCCATACTGATGACCACTCAAGATGTTGAAGCCCTCCAAATAGTCAATAATATAGTGGATTACGACTTTCTCCATGATTTTTGATATCACTGAAAGCAAAGTGACTGGTATATTGTAACTGACAAGTTAAAAATGATTTCCACCCTCATCAAATATTAAGTAATGACTTTGACTGTCACTTCAACCCGTAGTTAAACATCATTCGTATAATGTCAGGTCAAAATGAACATTTCACTAGGTCAGATATGACTGATGGATAACGTGGATAAATATTACATGACAAATTCATTGCTGCCTCGATGTAGGTATATACCTTTTTTGGCCTGGTTTCCTTCGAACGTATGATTTCCAAAACTAGCCAGTATCGCAATGGTAATTAACATTAAAACGATTTGATTGTTGACGTATACAACACCGTTAAATGAATTATATGCTGTGCAAGTTGTACACATTTGTAAATTACTATTTCCTGTTCTTGTTGAACGTCTGCTCCGTGAAAATTATTGCTGTTTCGACATACAGTTGGATTTTCGTTTTTATGCGATAACATGTGTTTTATTTGAACATTTGGACAATTACATGTAAAGCGCATATTCGTGTAGACACATGGTTTTATTGCTTTTCAAGAAAGTGTCAGATTTTTATCAAGGAGAAAGTTTTTTCAATTAAATTTTCTTGTTTCCTTTCACGATGAAATGAAGTAAAGAGAAGCCGACTAAAGTGACAATGGGTTGGTTTATTTAACCTCAATGAATGTCGAAGATTCTCATCCGGATCAATGAGTAAGAAAGAAACTCGTCTCTAAGAGTATTTAGCCAAGTTAAAAAAAATCCTAACCCAAAATGTGTGTTGCTTCTTCAGTATTACAATTGGTAAGGACTCAATTATTAGGGAAGGAAACACTGAAATCATAGTTGAATATTTAATGATAAAGAAACCGGCAGGAAAAGATTATATATTGTATTCATGAATAACGGTTCCCAGTATTCTTTTTGAAAACTGCCTTTTACACAAAAATATAAAATTGAACATTCTGCTGAATGAGTAATATTTTATAAACGGGTCGATGATTCTTAAAAACCATGTATGAACCAGCAAATAAAAATATCTAAGTTAGTGAACCTTTTGTCTTCCACAGATATACTGGGTGTTTGTTAATTTCGAAAGTTCCGACCTTTAATATTTTTTCCCAGGGATGGTTACCAAAGTATTTCAAGATCTCACTGTTGAAGTACCTATAAGAGGTATTTGTTAACATCAAGAAGAAATAGGATGTATGGTTTACCACTTGAATTCTGGTGATACCTTCTCAATTGTTTTAGCTGAAGTTTCACAGAGAGCTTGCCTTTTCTAAGTTTCTTTTAATTTTTTTTTGGTAGGTAATTTCTTTCATGTAATTTTTCTTCAGCATCTTCAGACATTTCAAAGAGCATTTGAGTGTGAAAATGTAAAAACTATATTCAGAGATACCTACATGTACCTTATTCCTAAATTTTAGGGTATAGCATATGTTTCAGCCTTCTGCCACCCCATTATTTCCTTATTTCCATTTCATATTATTTATTCGTCATTTAAAATAATACGGATGAAAAATTGAAAGCGATTGATTTCACAAAAAAATCTTTCCACTGGTCACGTTCCATGGTACAGAAAAATAACCCCTTTTCTGTAGTTATAGAGACACACTTCAGTGTTAAAGTTCGAAAAATACCACTTCTTATAGAGATTTTTAAGATATGTAAATGGAGTGAAAATTGGCATTGAAAAAATAAATGAGGAGTACGCGAACTGGTGAAAAATTTTCAGACAGAAAGATGATACATCATCCTCCCTACTCTACAGATACAGATACTACACCAAAGGTTCCAAACAGTGCATCACCTGTCACTCCACTGAGTTACAGGCTCGCGGAGCCTGTTCCGATTCAGCTCCAGTTCATGTCGTCGTCCTTTTAGACATTTCGGAGGCCTTCGACCTTGCTTGACACGAAGGCCTTCTGCATAAATCAATTGCATTTGACCTGCCTCGGGGCCTGAACCGATAAATTGGGTCTTTCCTAAAAGACAGAACATTTGAGGTTAGAGTAGAGGGCTTTCTGTCTGACAACAGATAGATCTTCGCTGGAGTGCCCACACTGTACTCTTTTTACACCAGCGACCTCTCGAGGACTGAGCATGTGAAGATATCCCTCAACGCCGACGACACGGCTCCCCTCTCATCTTCCATGGGTCGGGAACTTGGGATCGTCTACTTGCAACGTGCTTTGGACGACATCGAGCGCTGGTACCTTGAATGGAAGATCCGAGTGAACCCGGAAAAGGCGATTACCATGGGAAGACTGCTATCTTCTCCAGCCAGAAAAGTGAGAATTTTTGGCCAGTACCTCGGTCTTCTGTTAGATTGAGGGTCGGGTGGCAAGCCTGTACCCTCTGATAAATAGACGATCAAAAGCAAAATTACGATCTACAACACGATGTTGAAGCCTGTCATCATGCATGGTTTAGGCGTCTGGGGAGAAGCGGCTCCGTCCAATATCTCCATCTTGAAGACTTTACAAAACAAATTACTACGAATGATTGTGAATGCTCCTTGGTTCGTGCGGATTGAAGCCATCCGCAGAGATTTGCAGCTGCCTTCCACTCAGCAGTTCATTCAGTCGAGGAATGGGCGAGTTATTAATTGTGCGGAAACTCACGATAATCCATTAGAAAGGGAAGCTGTAGATTAAACTGTAGCCGATCCCTCTCGATACAGAAGGCCCCGACACTCTGTCGAATGAGTCCCTCATGTTCTCTGTTGAAAGAAGAATACTATCTTCACCCAGCCAGGTGAGGGTACACCGCGAAGGGTGTTACTGATGTCTTAGGACATTCATACCGCCATTACAAATCAGTTATGATCCATTTGTCTCTCTGACAAAAGCTAGTCTAAAGGGCAGGGGAGCTAGGCTCCAGTCTGAATGAAATCAAGATGACGAACATGCATCACCTGTGAAAGTTATGTCAAAAAATTGCTATTTTCCATATAGTGAATAAGTCAGCTAGTAACGGCACAATCGTGATTGTAATAATAATGAGCCGGAGACGTATTTTTCTACTGCGACTATCTATTACACTTTCTTTGTTCATGTGAGATTCACTTGCCTTATTATTCATTCAAATTACCTCGAACTACGAATTTACCAGCTGAAAGAGCGAAACTCCGACACTTTTAAGTACTTCTACGTGCTGTCAGATCTGCTGAGTGGTTTCAGGTTAATGGTTCCATCGTTTTTCCTTCGATATGAGTTTTTTTTACTAATGGACGTTCAAATTATTTCAGTCACTGACACACTGACTCACAAAAAAGAGGATAGACCGCGAATTGTACGCGGCTGTGAAGTGGAACACAACAGCTGCTCGTCTACACGCAATTCTAATCTGATCATGCATTTTTCATTATTGAATTTAACTTCTGGATATGGTTTTTTAGAAACTACAGCACGTCCATATATGAATATCTTCAGATACATGTGGATATTTGGAATCAAACATCGATTGATATGGAAAGAAAAGTAGTAATACAAGATGCTGAGAAAAAATGGTTTTTATTCACTGTTTATGATCAACAAATAACTGCGTGATGTGTGTGAAATAATAACAATAAATATCGCAAACAATATATCACATACAAGAAAACAAATAAACAGAAAGATCACAGAAGCAGTTCAATCAATCTATCAAATTTGCTTCAATGTTAGAAGAAACAATTATTATCGACAAAGTCATTGTATAGGTTAGTTGAAATGTTAAAAACAATAAAATGGTACTGAAACAGACTTAATAATAATGAAATATGCTAGCTTAGTACTAGCTAGTAAAATGAATAAGACAAGCGTATTTTAATGACAACAAAAAGGTTCACCAACACAAAAATTCCTCCATATTGTAGAATGGATGAGTGACTAACAGTTTCTTAACAAGTTTTTTAAACAATCCCAATGACTGAATCTCCCTTGATCTTAGTGGTGAGCAATTGTAAGTTTTCAGTGCATTATGAATGGGAGACTTGTTAACAAAATTGTTTTTTGACAGGAGTAGAGTTGATCTCAATTTTTGCGATGATCGCGTATTATTGCACAATTTCATGACATGATCAATGAATTTTAATCTGTTATCAATGTGGAGTTTTGGAAATCTCTAGAAGGAAACATTTTCAATGTTTTTTCTGCCTAAGCTCATGTCAGAATTCTCACCACAGAGAAATCTTAATAAATTAGACAGGCAAGTTAGCGTCACACTAGGTTTTAATTTTTTCAATGTGTTCTTGTATCTCATGATGTAATAAGTGCTCATCATTATCATGCCAAAATATGGTGGTATCATCGGCAAACAATGTATACTTCCCAGATATATTGAGTTTTGTGAGAGCATTTATATAAAGTAGGAACAGTGTGGGATCAAGCACTGAACCCTGAGACACACCGCATTGAGTGGCTTTTTCAATTAATTTAGCCAAAGTAGATATGACAGATAACGAACAATGATTTGAAGGGAAATGAAAATTTCTATGTTTTATACCACTTTTAGGACGAAACTGCGGTAACGTTAGTTACAATTGAAAGTGGTATAAAACATAGAAATTTTCATTTCTCTTTTCATTATGATCTCCTACCACGTAGTAACGGCTACATCTATCAATTTATTGAACAATAATTTGATAGGTCAGCAGGTTCGACTCCTTTGTGTAGTGGTATTATAATTGAAGTTTTCAAAAATTCAGGAAAGACACCCTGGTTGATGAGATCTGATAATACTACGAAAGCAGAATCTGGGATGTTTGCAAATATACTGATTGAGAGTTCATCCAGCAATGCTGCCTTTTTATTTTTTATACCACTTATGATTTCTCTCAATTCAGGTTAGGTTAGGTGAGGTCCAAAGTGAGTGAGTCTATTCGATTCTCCACCGCAACCCGCAAGGGTTTATTGTGGTTCACACATATTATCACTCAGCCAAACAAACCCAGGTCTTTCACGTCAGATGGTGAGAGTACGGCTCTGCCGAACTCTAAAGTCCTGATTTGGTCCCCAGTGGGGTAGGTACAAAATAAATGCTCTGTTAATGAGGTAGTCGAATAGACAAGTGGTGGGAAGATTTCCACCTTGATACCCATGACAACCTTCCCACATGAGGGTTTTTGCACGTCACCTACACCTGACGATGCCTTTGATTCATCCATGCAGGGCATTTTTGCCTGTGGTTTCAGTGAAACCCCACTTGGGCGCAAACGTTTGCTAACCTGCTCGTGGGTGGTTGGTTCCCCCACCTGAGACAGATTCTGCGTACGCCGCAGCTCTCGCTCCTGAACTAAATTTACAGGGAGGTCAATTGAAGTCGTGAACTGGACATCAATCTCCTCTGTAGACTCGCTCCTGAACTAAATTTACAGAGAGGTTCGTTGGGGTCGCAAAATCGACATCCATCTCGTCTGTAGACTCGCTCCTGAACAAAATTCACAGGGAGGTCAGTTGGAGTCTTAAAGTTGACATCCAACTCCTCTGTAGTATCGCTCATGAACAAAATTCACAGGAAGGTCCGTTGGAATCGTAAACTCGACATCTATCTCCTCTGGAGACTCGCTCCTAAATTAAATTTACAGGGAGGTCAGTTGGAATCGTTAACTTGTCATCCATCTCCTCTGTAGACTCGCTCTTGAACTAAATTTACCGGGAGGTTAGTTGGAGTCGTTAACTTGTCATGCATCTTCTCTGTAGACTCGCTCCTGAACTAAATTTACAGGGAGGTTAGTTGAAGTCGTGAAGTTGACATCCAACTCCTCTGTAGTCTCGCTCCTGAACAAAATTCACAGGAAGGTCCGTTGGAGTCGTCAACTCGACATCCATCTCCTATGGAGACTCGCTCCTGAATTAAATTTACAGGGAGGTCAGTTGGAGTCGTTAACTTGTCATCCATCTACTCTGTAGACTCGCTCCTGAACTAAATTTACAGGGAGGTTAGTTGGAGTGGTAAGCTCGACATCCATCTCCTCTATAGACTTAGCGTCAGAAAGTTTACTCTGTCCATAAAAGTCCCACGAGTAGCTAGGGAAAGAAGGTCAATCACGACAGAGCTCCGCATTACCGTGACAAGACGATGCTACGACGAGAGTGCGCCTGGTATCTCGAAGATTCCGTAGAGACAGCTAATAGGCTCAGTGTCATTCATCCTCTCGGCATGGATACACACCTTAGGATTAGCCATCGTTGGGATACCATTCAGTTAAGGAATAATAAAACCACAAGTGATTCTGTCATTCGTGGAAGCAGGCATCCGATTGCCGGTTTGCTTAACCCCCACATCCCACATCCCAAGCCAATGCATTTGCCAAAACAGAATGCACAGTGGTTCAGGTAGAGGAAGATGAACAAGGACAGCCAACTCGACTCAAGTGTGCAATGTAGAGACTACATTGTAGTAATAGGTTATCATTACGGGTATTTGGGTTCAAACGGATTTCGAGTGCAGTATTCTGTTTTCCTCTAAAGTCAGACTGCTTGTGCGTGATATAATATAGTGACAAATTCGGAAGAACATATTTGGGTTTGCATCAAGGTCACATATATATGCATTGTTATCAGAGTCACACGTGGGTCAAAGGATAAGCCAGACTGAAAAGTCTGCATTTCATCAGGACCAGACGCCTTGTTGATATTGAGCTGTTTCAAAATTCTCCTGACTGGACGTTGTCAAAAAGTAATTTCCTGTCTTTCTCAGATAATCAACTGTGGAGAAGGACGCATATTGTTGAGCTAGTAGATACACTTTTTGTTTGTTGTTGTTGCAATTGAATCATCCGTTTGTGTTACGGTGGCCCTAAACGGTCAATCTACTTGATCAAACGATTGAGTCAATCGATTGACGCGTGCTTCAATCAACTGCAATCAGCCCTTTAATATTTTGATCAAAACCTTCTTCTCACCAGAAATAGGACCAGTGCATACTTGTTGTTCGTTCGCTAGTGGTAAATTTCGGTGAGCCTCGATGGCTCTGAACTCCCTGTTGAAATTTGGGCTGAGAACATTGAATTTTGCTTTCAATAGCTTCACAGTTGAATCAGTTTTCAGTACTTTCAACGCACCCACGATTTTCTCTAATGATGCAGTTTTCCTGTTTCTGTTGTGATAATCCTTGCTCTTCACTTTCCATAATTCCGGGTAATCGCGATATAATTCAATCATCAGGTTAATGTATTCCCGCTCAGAGTTTTTGGTTTCCATCTAGTGACTGACCGTCAACCCCCTCCTTCAACCGCTTGTGTCATTCAAACTTTCTATGAATCACCATCAAGCGTCAAACAGGTTCCTATACGATCAATCATGCTCAAGTCAATAGTTTGACTCAAGCTTTTGATCAAAATGATTGACCGTCTAGGGCCTCCGTTATTAGTGGTGGAATTGTGGATTTTGTAAAGTTAGCTACCGACCGAAAGGATCTAGACCTGTTGGGATTCACAAGCAGTTTATCCCCAATTCTTCGGTTGTGAATTATTTTCTTTTCGAATAACTTCTTTGATCAATTTTGTTTTCATTTTTTCTAAGTTTGCAGCCGCTGCGAGCATTAACAAACCAAGTTTGGTTTTTGGCGCAGGGATTTTTGCACTACTACCGGTAGGCAAAGTTTTTGGAGGCGACAGCTTTCTGGCATTTTTTTGCACCAAGGTTTTTCGTTATGGGTTCGTTTCATTGAAAAAGGAATATATGCATCCATGGATGATAAAATAATTTCCTCAACTTCAGAAACACATGTTGTTGGGTCATTAGACCTGAAACAAACATCTAGCCAGGAAAAATTTTGGAAATGGTCTTGAAATTCTCATTGACTGGACCATCATCTGATTGAGTAACACCGTTACTGACTGATTTGCGATATTATAATTATGTAGTCCGCATATGTCTCCTACGATTCAAAAGTCCCGTAGTGCAAAATATATGCATACAAGTGCATATCTCATTTCGCCAACATGCACTAAGCGTTAGTTCGTTCGCTTTTTGCTTCTTAATACACTTGAAAGTTATTCAAGCCAAGGAATTCGTACGGAATAATTGATGGCAAAAAATAAATTGCTCTATACGAATATATTGTTCAACCAGGCATAAATGATTGCGTGAAATATTCAGCTGGAATTGTACAGGTTGACGTTTCGAAATTCGTAATTACCTGAATATTGTGGTTAATTGATAGAAACAAAAAATATCCAGGTTGATTATTAAATAACAGTTTATTATAATCAAAAATATGAAATCCTGGGTTTCAATTTCACACCTCTGAGTTAATTTCAATTGAAAACTTGTTCTCTATTGAAGACCAGGAGCGATAGATCAGATATAAATTTAAAGCAGTTTTTGATTTTTTCCATTAGAAACAACCCAATCTTTTCTTTCTATTGGGTGTTTCATTAAAAGCTTCCTATCTTCAAATTAAGTCATTACGCACAATTTGCCAAGTTGTGATCTGGGAAAGGCGGAGTTCTTGTAAGCGACGCGAAATCGACTGTCTCAGATTCTTTTGCACACTCTCACAGACAGCGGCGATGCTTTCGTCAGAATTTTTCGTCGACGTTCAGGTGTTGATCGATCGTTTTCTGAACGAGTGGACTCAAATTTATCCACCATTTAGCAAAACAGAGTTGATAAATGAAAACTAATTTGACAGATAAAGCTTCACCAAGATGGCCGTTATCATTGTCAAAGTTCGGAAGTCCCTATTGGAAGACCCTATGTAATGTTAGTTCAAATGAGCTCACTTGCATTTTGTGAACAGACCACTTCAAGGATATATTTCATGTTTGACAATATGTTTAAAATATGTTTTTCCTTTAACCACTACGAACGACAATTCTCAGAAGTCAAAACTTGTGCGATAAGGACTAACGAGGTCTTACCTTCTAACGTACCATTCCTAACACGGGTTTGATGATAGCAAGTGGAATGCAATCATTCATCCTGTAGATTGAACTATCAACTAACACGGCGGTCGATTGAGTGAGTGAACAAAGCATCCACGGCAAACCTAAAGGCTACCGAATATGAACTTTCGTTTGAGCCATCGATTATTACGAACTCTAAGAATTTTTAAAAAATTCATGGAATACGAATTATACGATGGCTATATCAAATTCTTGAATATGCATAATGGATTCCATTACATAACTATGTAGTAGTGAAGTCCTATTTGGGAATTCCCAAAACAAGTGTAATAAATTCATATCTGTATATGAAATTTCGCTTTGGAATTCGTTTAAATCTTTATAAACTCGTCCTGCCTTGCCAAGAATTTTAAAACTTCGCCTGGGTGTTCTGGCAACGCCGTAGAGGGGCCGGCAGACCCAGACGCAGGTAAGAGGCAGCAGCATGCTGGCCAGTGTTGTCAATCTAATAGAAAAATCGCCTGTTGAACCAGGAATTTTATGAAACACTATTGAACGAAAATAAACAAATATATTGAATGATCACGATATGTAGAGTCTCACGGCCGGTGGCTAAGACTATTTGCGAGCTAACTAGCCCTCGTTCAAAGGTTTGGGACACTTCTTCTGAAACTACGGCGAACATTATGAAAAACGACGCGAGCTTTATCAGTAATCCCAAAAGAAGCAAATAATATGTGAGGTAGCTCCAACATGATAGATCCACTCATTTTGGAACTTCCACTGCAATCCGTGATACTTTAATGTGGCTCTAACCTATTCAAACTTGATCAAATGTCAGCATCTCAAGTAATACGATCACCAGAATTGTTGAGTGAGTTTCAAGAACAACTGGTGAAGAATAATCCACTCCAAAGTTGACACAGACCATTATTAATTTTTCTAAATCTAGTGGGGTGGTGATCGGTACTCAGTATATAACTTCGTCCTGTGACGCATTTCAAGAAGACGCAAGCTCATACCTGCAGGATATTGGCTGCAACAACCAAAATACTGTCTCCTGATCCTCTCATGTAACCTGTAGTCATTTAGTTCGGAATGTACAGTTCTTCAAACGTGCCTGTGAACTAATTTATGGCAGTCATAATGGCATACTAAAAAGATCACAGTCGATTTGCCAATATCGAAGTTGTCGGATGTTTCAGTAACCAGATTCTCACCTTGATAACCGCAATCATTTTTCCATATGAGGGCATCCTTGAGTCAGCTATATCTGACAATTCGTCCATGCTCGCCTCTGCTACTTAAGAATTTGCTACAAAGCAGATTCATAAGATACCCTGTTCTTGGTTTTTGGTCACCTCGTCGTCCATAAAGGGACCCATGGGAAAAGAGGTGCATCACAGCAAAGCCGCGCATTACCGTAACAGGGTTTTATATGACGAGAAAACTCCCTGTCTTTCTGTTAGTGACACTGAGTGGGCTCAAAGATATTATTCCATCCAGAAATGAGGCATCCGCTTGATTGGAGACACTATTATTACTCGCAACCTTGATAGTCTGGAGCAAAAGAAGTTTGGAGATTTGTCTTTCTTCTATAAATACTTTACGGGAGGTGCTAAAGTGACTTGGCATATCTGATTCCACCAAGAGCGATACATCAAAAATACGCGACTGACTGTGGCTGCTTTTTGAGGTTCAACTCTGTACACCCCAAACTCCATTGTTTGAAACTCTCTCATTTGGAGAGATGCGTTATGTGGAAAGAAGTTTCTGAGAAATTTTTTTCAAATGAATTTTATCTCCAGCGATTCAAATCCAACGTTGATGGTTTCTTTAGCACAGGCACCGCTCTTATACCTCCTTAAGGATTTTCTGTGCACTACCCTAAAAAAAATCTGATTTTGAAAATATCGTTGCACCAAAAACTTTACACCGAATTTTAATGGACCTGAGGCATTCTGAGGTGAAACTAATCTGCTGAGATAAAGTAGCAAACATTTCTCAAAACGCGCGGAGAAACAGAAAATACTGTATCTTTGCTTATTTTGCGCATTATTGGCAACACTGGTGCAGGCAGCCGTCGACAAGTGGTTGTTTATGGTTGTGGAATAAGGTAGTTCACCTTGCCGTCAAGGTGGGCGAGGGCCTGCGGCCCGAACGACTGCCTCACGTTTTGTGCCGGACGTTTTCCGCCAGATACAAGAATGTGAGACGATGGTGGGTTGGACATAGATGAACTTTAAGATGAGATGCATCATTGGCATTACTACAGTAAATCCGGGTTGAAAAAAAGCCAACCGAGTATAAACTGTCTGGTACAATTTGAATTATTATGAAGTGAATCACATAACCATGAACTTGAATTCCGGTTTGTATGGTCGGTGGGGGTAACCTCGGCTGCCATTTTGGCATTTGAATTTTTGTTTTTCAAGATATTTTTTTAATTTTCATCTCGTGTTAATAATTTTTTTTTGGTTATTGCTTGTATTTTATTTCATTGTAATTTCAAGTTTTTTGCTTGATATATTTTTTTTCAGCTAATCTTTTTTAATTTTTTACAGCTTCTTTCAGGGATTTCAAATTAATTTATATCATTTTAGATAAATGATGTCCAAACTAATGAAATTTTCACTAAAGCTTTTTTTTTTGGACCTATTAATGTTTTAAGTTTTCATTATTTCTTGATGTATTTTAGAAATTCAAAGCAAAGCAACAAGTAAATAAGAGGTACATAAATATATACAAATTATCTTTATATTGGCTCTAATTTTTTGTTATGAGTTATTTTCTCATACCTAAATCATTCATTCATATGTTCAAAAATAATTTTCAATTCACATGGTTACAAACAATACTGCATTACTGCATTACAATAATGCATTTAATGTCGATTGAATCATGTTTCAAATCTCACATAGAAGAAATTGGTAAAACATCGAAGAATATCTGTAGAATGGAAAATGTGAATTTAACTTATAATATGCTTTTCACCTCCTTACAGAGGGATATGAATTCAAAGATAAAACATTTCTGAAAGTATGGAAATCAATAAATTTAAAAATACCCAATATCTGGGAAAGGATGGTTTTGACCTTCTACTTCTATCTTTCTACAGAAAAATGTTAGAATATTCCAAAGAAAAAATAAGGAAGATTCCCAGAAGAAAGCCAAATCCTTTTTCCGAAAAAGTTATCTCTCCTGTAAATATACCTTTTTCAATTACCCCACTATCTCATTAACGACCAAATCATTCTGGTCTGACTTTGTTTTCACCAAATGATCATAATCAATATTCATAATCAATAATTTATTGACCTATTTTTACTAGCACCCAATGAATAATGGTTTTCTTCTCAACTACTCCAACTGGTCTGAATTCCTGGCCATACTGGTCTGGAAGGCAATGAGATTACTGAGTCCCTTGCAACAGAAGGTGCTGTAAGCAGCTTCATCCGACCAGAACCTGTCACTGGCATCGCTTTAGGTTTTGACAAATAAACATTGAAAACCTGGATGGCAAGATTTATTGACTTCTGGCAGAATCTTCCAGGATTAGCTCGCTCCAAGGCGTTCATTCATCCTCCAAAGCTTGATACCAAACAGTTGTTGGACTATAGTAGAGATGAACTACAATGTCTAACAGGTCAGTGTCATTAGAATCAACATATGCAGAGACTCGAATTGTCGGAAGACAGTGTGTATCACGTTAAGAAGCTGGATTCCTTTGGTCGAGTGCGAATAGGCGTGAGCCCCAATGAACTCTTGCGGGTTGCAGTGCAGGGTCTAGTAGACCCACTCACTTTTGACTTAGCCTAACCTTACTTCAACTGGAAATCACCCTCCACTTCACCCTCCACGATACCTATCGTAACAATCAATTTTCTCTTCATTTGCAAAGCAACAGTGATACGTAAATCATTCTCTGTGATTTGCGTTAAGATATATCGATTTGTAATAATGAAAGTAATGGCCATTTTGCAATGTATAACCATAAAGCGTTCATTAAACCGGTACAGGTGGTATTTGCTTTTAGGCATCAACAGTTATTACCCAGAAGTGTGAACGATAATTTTAATACAGGGTATTGGAAATCGTCGAGACGAACTTTCAGAGTTCGCTTTCAGAGTTCAGTATTCGCTGTTTTGATAAAAAAAAATTATATATGATTTGTCAGATTTTGAAATATGAATTGGCCACCGTGACAGGACATAGAAAAACTTTTGAAGACTTTAGAAGCCCACCGAACTTCGTTCACACGAATCTATACCGAAAAGGTTCAACTGATGGAAAATGCAGGTTTGGATATAGCTGATATTATGGGAGGTGTTAAGCTGTTAGACCGGAAGATTGAAGTTATTCGAGATTTGGATAAGCAGCTGCTAGAGAAGATGTTGGAAGGAAATACGCCTGCAGACGACTCAGAAGATGAGGTAGCTAGGTTAGATTGAAAGTTTTTGAGATCTTCTGCCTTTTCCGGAAAGTTATTAGTCTTTATAAACAGTTTATTTCATTTGTATCCTTCTCGATACGTATTCTGCACCGGGTAGGTGCTGTTTTACGAATTTTCTATAACACAGGGCGTAAAAAATACATAAAAATTGCTGCTCCACAACGAAAATAAATTTATACGGGAATCTGTTTTACTCGGTTCGCAAACTGTTTATCAATGTTTTATCGCATCATACGTCTATTTTAGCTTGACAATAATGATGAACAACCTCAAATATCGAGACTCTATACTTAACTCTGGAACTATGTCATCTTTTTCAAAATTTCTTCAATCTAATTAAGCAAGAAATCTTTGTCGCTCAGGAATCTCCATCTGATTTGTCCCTTTCTATCAAGTCTTTGTAATACTGCAGCATCATGGGCTCACAGAGTTTATCTTTTCTTGCCTCAGATTCGCCTAATAATCAGTTTATTAAAAAAAAAAATTGTCATTTTTCCCAGAGAATATTAATTGATTCATCAAATTCTATCATATCCCTTCGAAAATATAATACAATGTCTTTTTCCAACTCGAATCAGTTCTGATTTGCACGTTTTGGTATGTCATCGAGCTTTCTCAGCGATTAAATTTTTCTCCCCTCGATCGTTACAAAACGCCGTCCATTATTGGGTGTCTTCAATCTTGGGAAAATAAAAAAGTCGCAGGGGGTCAAATCTGGTCAATACGGTGGCTGAGGCATGATTACATCCTTTGGGACAAAACACAAGTAATACAGAAAAAAACTTAAGGTGCGTTATATTTGAATCGCTGAATATTGAATACATTTGGAAGAACGTTTCCCTGATGTTTATGCCACATAATGCAGTTATCCAGATGGAAGAGTTCTCAAGCAGTGAAGTTCGAGGTGTACTGAGCTGAACCTCAAGAAGATGAGTCGTCACAGTGCGTCGCTATTTCTGATATGTACCGCTCATGGTGGAATCAAATGTGCCAAGATCCTTTAACCCCTCCCGTGAAAGGATCTGTAAAAGAGAGACAATTTTCCAACCTTTCTTCGATGTTCCAGACTATCAAGGTTGCAAGTGATGTTCATGTCCTCAGGCAGATGGTTCTGTTCTGGATGGAATCCAGCGGCTTCACGTCGATGATAGTCGATGAATATTGGCCCACGCACATCCCAAAATACCAAGGTCATAATCTTTTCAGATAATGGTTGTGCTTTAGACGAGGTTCATCAGTTTTGATTTCGGAGTGGAATCATGGATCAATGTTTCATCCATCGTCACATATCGACGCAAAAATTCTGGTTTATTATGTTTTATTGCGTGCCAAAGTATTGCCATGTAACAAACATGAATGAATCATTCATGGGTACTCTTCTCTTTTTGAATAGACAACCAGTTCATCGTATCAAACAGCAGAAATAAAAGAAAACTGAAATGGCATAGTTCATATAAGAAGAAAAGATTATCATTCAGAATACAAAAGAAAGAGTATCTCTAGATACAGAAAGAACCATAACAGAATGCACGGTATTTGAATCATCGAGTCATCTCTTATTCAAAACAATTTCGTTTAGTATCAGGAATTATCACTCGAACACTATCTGGCCACGTTTTGTTTACCGGTGGTAGGATGTCTATATTATATTGATAATTCCAGTAAATATGCATCCATTCGAATGCTCGTAGCAGTAACTATTTGAAATTGATCCGATTTCTGTAATTTGTTTAAATTCTTTGTGATCGATTACTCACTGGTCCAATAGTACCTGGAAATAAAATTTAAAAAATGAATCAGAGATATACATATAATGAGTCAACATTTTGTAGTAGTATTACTTGTTACTTACCTAACGAATATTTACTGTGCAAAATGTCACATATATAATTAATTAGTAAATCGTAAATTTTATACGTGTCATTTGTCAAATTCTTGTCAGCTGTTCAATTGGTATTGGATATTAGATGTCACTGGCTGTGGATGACTGAGCTGGTCAATTCAAGTTAGTTATTTAAACGTATCACAAGTGACGTTACGCACCCGTTAACCGTCGCAACTGTTGTTATTGAATTTTCCACGAATTTTAGAACACATAGAACAAATAAAACAGCTGAATAGATGTAGGTAACTCCAGTGTATTGTGAGAAGCATAAAAAAGAACAGGAAGGAGAAAAGAGAGGAGAGGGAGTGAATGATGGTTGTGCGTGAGAGCAACACGTCTTCTCTGTATTTCATGGTGGAGTTTGTAGTTTAAACCAGTTACGAAGTGTGTTTCGAGTTTCAACCAGAGCAGACAATTCAAGGCGCAATATTTAGTGTTTTCTTGCGACATCATCGACAGATTGTCGGATCCAAGATTCAGGCCAATTTCATTCCTAAGTCACCCCTGCTTTCTACACTGCATGACGTATAGCAGTTTAGCAACCCTCTATATTGCAGGAATAAGTTACAACAAGATGAGTGCTAGGTAATCCCTGGGGTGGGTTATCATATCTTTCAATTCCTGCATACTATCAGTCACACAGGCTCTTGTTTTTTCTCTTTACTCAGATTCAGAATGCCTTTCCATACTTATTATTGTCTATTTATTTATAGATTAATAAATCACGTTAATTTCAAAATATCACCCTAGTGGTAGATTCATTTACCTTACCCAGCCCCTACAAAACCGCTAAGCTAGCCGAGTGGTCGTTCTTAACTAATCACCACAGTGACGTTTATTTTGTGTTAGAAGTGACCATATAAATAAATTTGTTACTCATCGGAGATAAAGGTGAAATATCATTGATCAGACCAAGATTATAGTTATAAGAAATATAACGTAACAGTTTAAACAACGCTAAACACTGCTCACTGCTTGATAATCATCAAGAGGATTTTGGTCAACAGTAAGCTCGCGCGACACTCACTTTGAACAGAACTTTCTCATAGTCAAATGCTCATATACGTTTCTTTGATATCCTCAAGCAGCTTCACTTTTCAATCATTCAAAATGATTTTGATGTGGACGTCCACTGCGTTCTGCTTCATCGGTGTCTCTACGACCACGTTTGAGGTCAGCAAACCTACGTTTAATAATTGTTTTTTATGGAGCGGAGTCCTTTCAAGATTTTTCAAGCCATTACTTCGCTTTAATGGCATTTCTCCAATCAAAAGCATTGTGAAATCAAAACACGAAATTGTTTTTGATCGATTGTTTCGAAAATAATAAAAGTAGTGTAACTCTTAGCACAATGAATCATAAACTATTGAAGGTAAGTAAAAACTGAAGAAGCGGTAAATGCAATAGGACTAGCGTCATCTTTATGTTATGGCCGAGAGTTTTAGCTCATGTAATATGATTATTATCCAAGAAAGAAGTAATGATTCATCTAGAAAAGTAGAGAATGAATCATTTCCTACTTATATCAAAATTACTTAGACAGCCAGTAACTTCGTTTCACTTTTTCGTTTTCTTGTCATCTCCTCACCGTAAAGTCGAATCATAACCAGTTAGATCCTAGATATGATCGAATTAACGCTTTGAAATTTGCGGTAAGATAATTTTCGGCTTCGTGGAGCAATAGATACTTTCACTTCGTCGATAATATTTCTTTGTGCCGGTACAAGTCAAGGTAAATAAGATTCAGCAAAAACTTGTTAGGTTTACTTATGTTCGATATCATTTCAGAATTGTAAAACCGAATGACAAGCATATTCTGTAAGAGATTTACCATTCGCTCGAGGACAGAACTGAGATCATTATGAAATATGTAAAGTCGTCGACAAGGTATTAATATTGTTGAAGTTAAATCAGAAATGATATATATGTACGTGTTTGATGAACCAGACATAACTGTATGAATGAAGTTTATTTGATATGTTTTTTGAAAAATTATATCATTTTATTAAACAGGTTGATGGCCCAAACGGGTGTGTATACCCACTTGAGGGAAATATTTGCACACCCCGGAGGTCGCATACACCCGCTATCGTATGAAATTATTTTCGCATTCGTATTTGTCAGCCATAGTAATTTTAAATGTATAACAAAGTGTAAGAAATCAAATTCTTGTATAGGTTGAGAGGATGCAAGGTAATAAAAATAAAGAGTAGATATGATACATAAGCATTATTCCAAATCTCTAGAAGTAATGCATAAAAATGAATAAAAAAATACATCAAAAAATACAAGAAAAACGTACACTTGAGGTGAAAATGAAAAATATAATTAATGTTTTATAGAGTAATTTTCACATCACAACACAACTAAAAAATTTTTTTTGAATGTTTCCTACACTAAATTTGTAAATTTCTACTAATTTTGGGGTGATAAAAACGAAAATAACAATGAAATATTTTTATTAGCTGTGGTTTTTGAGATACACAGTACTTAATCTTAAAGAGTAGTTATACTATACGTGAAAAGTGAAAGTACATAAAACAATATTGTTATGTTACTTTTAGAATATTTTAAGTACAAAATTAATAAAAAAAAACATTATTCTTAGTGTTTTGACAAATAAAAGAAGTTTGTATCACCAAATTTCAATTAAGTCCATCCGATTCATTGTAAGATCGCTGTCGTTTAGCTTGTCTTTTATAAAACACTTCTGGAGCATCCCTACACACAGACCAGCAGTAGTCTGCAAGCATTGCTTCATTCCAACGGCCCTGATATCTCTGTTCCATTAAGGCAATGTCTTGATGGAATCTTTCTCCATGTTCGTCACTCACAGCTCCA
>WOGP01000214.1:0-28494 GCA_015342065.1 Leptinotarsa undecemlineata
TTCGAGATTAACAGACGCCCACCTAGAAGACACACTTCGAATTTGCTGTTCCTCTCGAGAACCAAATTATAAAAAAACTGGCTCGAAACCGTCGGTGTAGTTTCTCACATTAATAAAAGGTCTTATGTTTCTTTTATAATTCAGAATGTGATTTGAAACCAAAATAATATGTAGCACTTTATCTACCTGGACCTCGTTAAAATTTTCCTACAGTATCCGGACCCCACCTCAAACCACTTGCCTTAAATAATGAACTGATTTTAGCAAACTTTCACTTTTTTATAGCTTTATGATACTTTATGTACAGGGTGAAATATTCACCTAATAAGTAATAACCACTTCTTATTGTGATTATGAAATAAAAAGGCCGTTTTGTAATTAAAGTTCAAGACAAATTCAAAATAGTTTTCTGGCATTTTCGATACAGACATATTGGGAATGTTTTTCTTCAATTCAAGAAGTTAGACTATAATATCGTTTGAGAAATAATTTTTATTAATTTCTGGAAAATTACTGCAATCACTACATTATTCATAATAAATCTGTTTCATTTCTTATCACAATTTATTCATATCATATCATCCATCTATATTAATTGGAAATCAACTTCAAATAACTTAAATCATCATTTTATTTTTAACAGTTCCAGGAAATATTCAAACAGGAACTTCGTGTGATACTTTGTCTGTGAGAGACGTAGCCTACGACATATATTTGTGAGCAAGTGACGTCATATATCTTGTTTTACACTTTCACTAAAATTTGCGTTTTGCGGCAAAATTATATTTTTGAAAACAGTTGACTTAAAAATATGCTGAACCACATGAAATAATAAGGTCGGACAAACATTGAATAACAGAATTTTGACTTTTTTGCAAATTATTGCTCTGAAAATTGGATATACAATAAAAAGGTAGCCACATTGTAATATCTTCCTACATTTTTCATTCTCAATTTCAATACTCGTGATAAAATACCTAAAATAAAGTAAGATTAATCCCAACACAGATAAGAACGGCCACTAAACCTCAAGACGTCGTTCTTTGCCAGGAAGGATATCCTTGTTGATGATTCATCAAAAAAACCACAAGCAGTCGGACGTTTAGCAACAAGTTTCCAAGAAAAGAAACTACATGGTTTGACCAAATCAAATTTCTCATCTATCTCACTCTCGTATCATATGATAAGTTGTTCACCTTTTCACTTTTTTATTGAATGAATAGCCCGATAGGTGGGGTAAATACCTGCCTTTTTGTAAATTTATTCTGTTTAAATTTTTTTCAACTAGATAGTGCAGAAAACTGATAGGCCATCAAATTACTAAATAAAATATAAACCTGAACATGCAAATTACAAAATAAAAGTTAGTTTTTCTCTGCTAATTTATTGAAGCTGAATTGTTGAAGGAAACGAGTTATCCATGAAGGTATTTTTGTATTGTAAGTTACTGAAAAATGGCCTCTTTTTGAAAAAGGATAAAAAAGCAGAGCACATACTTTGTGTTTGCCCCGCTGGGGACCGAATCAAATTTTCAGAGTTCGGCAGAGCTATACTCTTGCCATCTGACCTGAAAGACTACTCACCATACAAACTAATCGGCTTCTTTGAGAAGCTGGGTTTATTTGATCAAGTGTGAATAGATGTGAGCCACAATAAACCCTTGCGGGTTGCGATGTAGGGTCGAATGAACCCACTCACTTTGGACCTAACCTAAGTAAAGTGTATATCGTAATCGATGTTACTTACACTCTGTTTTATTGTGAGCTAACCTCACGTCCCTACTGTGAAAAATAAATACAACAAGGTAGCTACATTTACTTAAAATTGTCACTTTCATAAAAGAAGATTATATATCGTGATCCACTTGAAAGCTAGGTTAAACAGCTTTGAAAGTATTAAATTTTTTTTAAATATTACAATTCTTAGGGCCAAGTTCATTCATTAATACAATGGTAAATCAGGTCTTGACTCAAGTTGTAACCAATTTTTTATTAAAATTTCAAAAACTAAAGCTCCTTGAACAGATAATTGAAATAAATCAATGATAATGAAAGGTTACATTAGAAGAAAATGTTCCTTCTCTGTGCTACCTAAAATTACAATGAATAGTGAACACCATTTTATAGAAATTTGAAATAACCTCTTCAAAGATTATCAGGCTTACTATTGACCTCCACACAATATTACTGTTCAGTAAGAAGAAAAAGTCAACTAGGCACAACTCTTTCAAGGGAAACTTCCTTGACACTATAAAATACTTTGAAAAGTTATGCCATACAAATGGACAGCCCCCTGGGACAGATATAGTTCTAATAATGATGTCTGTGGGAAAACTAAATCATGAAGAGGCAGGAATCTAGAATAATTACTTATTTCCATTACACCTCAACCCAACTAGTGATGGAAGTAAATAGAAACAAAAATTCAAAAGTTAAATTTGAAATGAATATAAAATAAATAGAATGTTTCAACAAAATTAATCAGGAACACTAGTTGTTAAAGATAATTCAATCAATCAATTTTTTAGTGAAGGCATTTTGTGGATTACAATATTTGGGATGTGGAACCTTAATTATAAATATTCTTCAGAGAACAATTAAGATTGAAATAGAAAATGACAATACTCTTACAATCCAGACAGCGTTGCTTCAAGATCAAATATCAAAGATGAAAAAAGTTTTTGACTGCCCAAAACCAGACAGCGCTGTTTCGACACGCCATAGTTTTCAGCAGACTCTTTTTTGAGCCCCGTTTCCTGGGTTCTGACTCCATCTAGTTATATTTGCAACTGAACGCCTTGAGGTGACTCATTCATCTTTGAAATTTGTGGATTGAGTATTATGTCTATCCAATAGATGGCGTCTTACTAGGAAATGTCATCGCCCTTCTTGAAAATTTTCCCGGAGTTCTCTTATTGAATAGCTTGTTTTTACTAGCCAAGAAAACAGGTTGGTAATAGTCAAAATTTTAGGACTCTATACATAAATAAATATAAAGTAAGTTATGCAAAACATATTAACAGGTGAGACAGGTGTCATTTTGCATACATTTGCTCACCAATTAACTGGCCTTAAAGGTGTATTTGTTGGGTAATATGGTAGTGTGAAACAATCCAAGAATAAAACACAAATGCCCTCAAAAGGCTTGGTGAAGGTTTTTTTACATTTCAAACGGTTTTTAGTCCGTCACTTTGGTCCTGAGGTTATATAAATTATTATATAACCTCAAGTCAGTGACTTCGCATGGCTATCTTTTTGGACAATTATATTAGATGCATTAAATCATTTGGAGACATGTGAATTTCAGTACGAAATTCATTTTTTGTGTCAAACTATAATGAATTTACAGGTCTATTCATAGCTCAGAATCATATAAATATTCAATTTTTTAAATAGAATGATGATTTCCCATCATATGGGAAACCTATCTCTATAATTTCATGATTTATAATGAAAGGTTATAAAATACACTTTTTTTTATTAGTTATGCATATGTGAGTGGAATCTTTTTCAGATCAATATTTTTCTAAATGCACCTAACTTCAGAAATCTAGTGAAATGACAACTAATGACCCAAAAAAAAATCATACATCAACATTAGATGCATTACACTTGGTCTTGGGACAACTGCACTTTTTTTTTCGATACTCTGAAGTTGTCAGAAAATCATATACATAGTCAATATTTTTAAATTTAAGTAATTTAGTTAACAATAAAACTTTGAGTTAGTATGTTTGCCTTTATGGATAATTTTTCTTTGGACTAAATTGAGGTTACTGCGAAATATTGCAAGATTTGTAGTTTGGCTTTGCCTTTGAGGTTCAGAGGCTCATTTCAAGCTTGAAAACATTGAAAATGTTAGGTACTGATACATAGTTTCTATATTTTTGTATTCATCATAATTTGAACAGTTCAAAGTTTATTAAATATCAGTCTGTGAAGCAGGTCATCTGAATTACAAGAAAATGCTACAGACATGAGTCACTATACCAACTTCTTAGTCAAACATAACCTCTCCCAAAAAAGAACCCGGTTACAGTGGTCACAAAAGTGACTACTTCTGAAAGTTATTACTCTTAAAGAAATGGAAAGTGAAAACAAGATAAATTTAAAAATTCCTCTATTAAAAAGAGAATCAAAAGTTCTATATTTCCTAATTCTAGTTGCAATATTGGCAACTCATTAATTTAAGGAAGATATATTTCTAATACCATGTGAATAACTGACAATTTATAAAAATTTCACTGACAGAACCTTATCAAAAAAAAAATACATTAGTCACTATGCAGAATCCCATATTGGCTTATCATCCAAAATGGAGATTTTAACCTTATCATGTTAAATATTACACCTCACTTCTTGAGTTGAATGACATCTGGAATGATACAAATACAGTGAACCAAAGATTTCAATCTAGAAGATATTTCAAAAAATTTGTAGCAGTTCTCATTGATAAATTAATTTTTCTTCATTCATGATAAATACAAATTTTTACAATACAGACTTTAAATCCAAAAAAAAAAATTCTTTGTTTCATTAGATGTATAAGCAGACTCTCAAAAATAATAAACCTAAAAAGGTTTTAACAATATGTTTATTTCCTATGCCAAGTAATTATTTTAGATCCTATATCTGGGTTTAAAATAACTAGATTCAGTTTCTGTCAAGCAAATGTCATATACTCATATTTGATTTGTCAGTGTGATGGGTTACTTGAGTGAAAAAGTTATTTCTGTGTAATTTGATGTCTTCAAGAAAAAATAAGTTGTTTCTTCTTGTTTGTTTCTGAAAGAAAGAGGTCTACACATTTTTTCTAAGGAGCTTTCATTGATAATCCTTGATTTTTTATTCCTTTCTCTAAAGTTTAAAATTTCATATAGGTACTAAAGGAAAGGTAGAAAGCCAAAGAAAACATTAATATTTTCATCTCCGGAGTTGTTTTGCTGTTTTTTCGAACTCACTACATGAATGTATATAATGGAAATGACACTTACATAAATGAGTCCTGAGTAGTACCTGTCTTTGAGATTGTGCAGCACACAAGCCTCATTTAAACAGGTTAGCTCGGCCATGTCCTCAACCTTGTCGAATTTCGGAGGATTCATCTTTTGGATGTCATCCTTCGGTACGGTCGTTCTTTTACCGGTCTCTTGAATTTCGACCTCGACTTCATCTCCTCGTTCGCCCTTTATGCTTGCGGCAACGAAACCCTGTGCTTCGTGGGGCACCCACACCAGTCTCTTCTGCGTCCATTCCGCTTGGGTGGCCGGATCGTTGTAATTATTCCTGTCCACATACAAATATTTCAGTTCTGGATCGAAACGATCTTTCGCATCGGGGTCGGCCATGGTTTACTTAAACAATGTGATGAATAAAAAACGCCACTCACGCACAAAAAAACCGATAGCCGAAAAAAATCACATCTAACGATGCAGTTTCGTAAATAAAAATGCACTTTGACACTTTTTCTGTTGTGGGCGAAGCACGGTAATATACTTCTCAACAGTCTTCACTGTATTCGCTGTCGTTTCTCAGAAGTTCTGTTGTGAAGTGAAGAGAATAAAAGGAATTGTCTGGCAGAGTTACCAATATAAAATGAACAAAATCCCACATATCCATTCAAACTAGCCGATTTCACCCGAGCTCGTCGTATGAAAACCGGTCATGTAGAGATAAACATACATTCAGTTTATATTATATCACAATGTTTCGAGTATGTATGTAATTGTTAAGAATAATTGACATACCACAACTGTAGAAAAACGCAAGTTTTGAATTGGGATTAAATATTGAATGACCGCTATAACAAATTTGAATATTCAAATATATGCATCTCCAATCTGTTATTCAGTTATTGCCAACATGCCAACTCAACTATTTTCAAATGGCATACACCTTATTTCGTTTCATTAACCATCATAATACATAATCAGAAATGAGTTTCGATATACGTTGAATGAAATAATGTTTGGTCCCTCTTAACGTTTCCAATGTTCGAATAGCCAGAATTTGAAAATTACTTCGTATTTGACATGTATACCAGTAAACCCCACGGTAATGCACATCGAAAGGATGGCTCTTTTCTATTTTCATGTTCAATCCGTTTTTTACCTACATACTTCGGTCTGACTCACACACAAGTTTTCGTGCATTTTCTTTGTGTTCATATTAAAATATTAAACATTTCGATGGAAACCAAATGCAAAACTTAATTTATACTTTGAGTTTCTGTGGCTTTGATTCCATGACGCTTGATTTCATTATTGAAATTCAATCTTTTATTTAATATCTGAACTTAATTTCATCCCTAGACTGGAACATCATGGTGACCTTTAAATTGTTTTCAGCACCGATAGTGACGTAACGGCTCAATATTAGTCATCAAATATGAAGAGCTCAGCAAACCTTTCAACGTGTATATTAGCTATAAAATGTTATTTATCTATTTCGAAAGAGAAATACAAGATTTTCTTGAGTTTGGGATTCTTTTTTCTGAAATTTTGTGAAGTTTTTGACAATTTATATTTCAATCAGACAAAACTTTGCTTGGTTGCATTTTAGTTTAGTCAGAATTTCTAAAAAGTTCATCTATTTCAATTTCTGTCAATTTAATATTGAACGTATTTGGATTTTTCCTATATGTGGAGAAAAATCCTCATAGTAAAATTTATGTATTACAATTCCATAATGGTAGGCACTAAATTCTTAGAAATATTATTGCATTAAAATGAAAACATTGTTGTCAAAGTTGTGATTCTATATATTTATCATCATTTTTACTCGTCTGTTTAGTACGCCACTGTAAGAGACAGATTAAGGCAAAAACGTCAATCAAAAGAAATATGAATGGATAAAATCCTATTGTCCCATATGTCACTGATTTCTCTGTTTAGGAAATCCAAGTATTTTCTAAATTGTTTTAAATCGATTCATACCTTTTCATAGGCTTTTCAAAAAATATCAAACAGAAATACATTTCACGGATAATTGTCATCAAAACTTCAATAAGTACTGAGGTATAATTTGAAAAAAAGAATATGATAAATTCGTCAAAGACTAGAAATGAGTTATAAAATCTAAGAAATGAAGAATAACTCACCCTTTTTGAAAAAGTGAAGAAATTTTTCTAATGAATCTGAGTGTTTTACATGAAGCTCACCATTATACCTTTTTGGTGATGAAGTGAGTTTAGATTTGAATGTAGTCAGTCGTTTGAAAACATTTGTAGTTTTGTAACTGAAAAGTTAGGTATATTTATTTCGTTTAAATTTGTCCTGCGAAATGCTTTGAATAAAGAATACAATTACGTGAGTATATCGAGCGTTCAGAAGTTAGACCAGAATTAATATAAAAATAGACCAACAGTTGAGTGAAGCTATCGTGGCCAGGTTCTATTGAATGTGTTGTATTTCAAAATTGTCGACTGTCATTTTGAGTGTGTTTCTCAACGTTTCACCGGCATGCAAGTTGGCATCATCAGGAGTACAAAAATACATAACGGGTTGGTATCTTTAGGAGTAGGTGGAATATAGTATTTCGTAGGACGGTATCCGATTGAGTTCGGGCGGGTCCCCACTCACTCAATCGGCCGTTATGTGAACCGGTGGTTAAAGGCACGAGGTCGGCCGATCGATTTTCACAGCACAAGTTTCGATATCTGTGAGTTGTCGTTCGTAGGGGGCGACAACTAGTTTACGAAAAAATGTAGTTAACTCCGGAAGATATCAATCAGTCATTTCTGCGAAACGTTGAGAAATTTGAAATATGACAATTACAAAACAGTAAACTTATTTAACAATTTTTTGTAATGTTGAGCATTTCAAACAAAGATTAATTCAAACCGCCTTATAACAAAAAAAACAAATTCAAATTCTGGTATATAAGCTGTCACTGATTATTGATTCTGTTTACAATTTCTTGACTTCTCCTTCAAAATTTCGAAAAATGACTATTGTATTTTTCATAAATTTTTCAGTGTACGTGAACTTCAAATGACTTACTTTACTAGGATTTGCTTGAAATGAGTTTCATTTTTCACTTTTCTTGCTTGCTGGTTTACTGATTTTGGTTTTCTTTTAGTCTTTTTTTCGAAAATTTCAACAGTTTTTGAAACACTGCCAGATGAAATGTCATCCCCCATACCGAAAAAGCAACATAGTACACAGATATTAAGTCGCTAGGCAACTCTGATCATATTTCTGTAGTGAACATATTAGTTAGTACTCGGTAAAGAGGTTAGTAAATTGGACGAGTTTTTCATGTACCCTTTGAAACTACATCTTTTCACCAGCTGAAAAAATAATTTTTTGAGAAAGAAAATATATACAAGGGTAAAAGGATAAACAATTAAATTTACCTGGCAAAGTCGCATCTTTGATCAAAATAATGTTCTCATAATAGGTAAGAATGCAAATAAAAATTACTCATAAATAACGTATGAAAAATCATTCTGTTCATCATCTTGACAAAAAACACAACATTTCAATTTTTCGAGATATTGTTTCCAACTCTTCTGGCTTTGACGGACGTCAACTTATTTTGACAAATAATGTAATTACGTTGGAGTAATTTGACATTAATTCTAGGAATATACAGGCGTATCGTTAATGGCGATTCAATTTCAGGGCGAAAATCCTTATATTAATTTTTTTTAGAAAACCAGGATGTATAAACTAAACAGATCTTGAAGGATCAGGAGACGCATCGAAATTTCAATTTCAATATACCTAATTTCTAATTAGGTAAAATCTTAGAAAACTCAACGAGTTTCCAAAGTTTTGTTGTTCAGATTATGCCGAACTATGATTTTTTTCTTAGGCACGATAAGAACAAATACAAAGAAAAATTTGTGTTACACAATGATTTTCATCATGAATCAAAAAATAAAACAAAAATTCATTTCCTTTCTTTCTTTTTCTGTTAGGCATAACTTTGCCAGTTCATTCTAGTCCATGTGAAGGAGATTGTGAAGAAGGTGTGAAATCGAAGCACTAATTTGACTAAATAAATATTACTTTAATTTTAATTAAGTTTAATCCGAACACCAAACCGTTATTTTTAATACCGACACGTGTTTCAATCAGTGATGATCTTTAAGAGGAATATGATGATGATCACATGGTGATTGAAACACGTGTCGAGGTGTTAAAAATAATGGTTTGGTGTTGGGATTGAACTCCAGTAAGATTCATTACTACACCAATGCTTCCAAACAGTGCATCACAAGTAGTAATTTAACCACTGTTGATACTGTTACGCCGCTGAGTTTTCCAATATGTCACCCACAGAACTATAACATACCTTCCACAAAACTTATACGGATTATTATCTTTTCAATTTCATAAGAAATAATGAGTTCCTACTTGAATTACTCCCCGAAAAGTAGTTTTATCGTGTTGATAATATTTCTATTTTAAAAAGCATCAGACATATTAAATATATATTTAAAAAAAATAAAAAACATTGCAAAACAACCAACATTTCCGAAACAACACCAACACAAAACGACATGAAACAAACGAATGGCTTTATCTGTGATTCTGATACGGTGGTGTTTGTGTTTTAATCAATGGCAGAAAGAAAAGGAATGAAAAAATGGTAAATCATTCCGGTATTTTACCAAATTGAAATGTGCAGTAATAAGGCCATCGACATTTCTTCTAGTATTAACACTATTGCATTTGAGGATATATGTATCATTTCGTTCAAAAGTCTTTTGGATAAATATGGTTGAATATCTAGAATAGTTTGACGATCAGAATCAAAAATGGGTCCATATTCTTTTTCATGTTCAACGAGAGCTGTGGGGTTTTTTATTTTCAGCTTCTCAGAGTCTCTCATGTGTTCTGAAACTCGTGTTTTAAGATACAGTCCGGTTTCACCAGCATAGCATTTGTGACAGTTTCCACAGTTCAATTTGTACAATATATTGGATTGTATTTCTTGTGGTGTCTTGTTTCGAGAAAAAATGCTTTCCAACTGTATTTTCATTTGAAAAGGCCATTTTAATTTGTTCGGTACTGAGTAGCATTCTAAGGCCATCAGATACATTTTCTACAAATGGAATTTTGTGATATTAAGGTTTCAGAAAAATTATTCGATCACTAAACTAGTTTACTGAATGTTATTCAACTGCAACAATCGGTTGCAGTTGATTAATTTAAACATTGAAAGGTCCGCTTTCATAAAATAGATGCTTTTATTAAAGCTGTGGAGAAATCCATATGTATGGAGTCCATACATATGGACTATGTACTTTCATTCATTTCATTTCATTCAAAAATGGTACACTGCATATTTCAACCTTCCACCTTGAATTTTTCTTTTTGGATAAGCGAATTGTTTGCGTTGAAATAATATTAACATACTGAGCAAATCGTAGAGATACGTATTACACAACTACAAATAAAGACCAAGTGATTTTTCTGTATATGGAAAAGTATTTGCAGTCCATTATCGCTTTGAAAGAACTTAATGATTTCGATAATCTAATGATTGACAAGCCTATTATATAAACATGAATACGTTCAACTGGTCTCAATTCGATATATTATATAGGCCCAGTCAAATTGGATTATTTGCTAATCTGTAGGTGTTTTACGTGACCAGTTCATTAAAAACCGATGTTCCATATAGGTATATAAAGAATAAAATCTTAACATCTGTTATTATAACACAAGAAAAAGTGATGTCGGCTTTGTCCTTATTTGGTACCTTCAATTCAATTTGTTTGCCAATCGCTTGGAAAATTGCAGCAACGTTTTTTGCTAGTTACCTTCTGCACTATGAATCACCACATATCATCATCGTGCGTTCTACTTTGTCAAAGAATCTTGTTCGAAAAAAAAACAGAAACAAAATGCTAACTTACAAGTATAGTTTGTTTCAAGTGAAATATTACAAATAACATTTGTGAGTTAATTTTTAGGAAATAAAAGTTTTGGCTTATTAATTATTAATTGCTTCCTTTCTTTCTTTGGATAATTCCCACATTTTTTCAGGAAGATGGAGTAATCTCTCCTGAATTCAATTCAATAACAGCTTTATTTTTCAACTAATAAGAGGGAGTTAGGTTAGGTCCAAAGTAAGTGAGTATATTCGATCCTCCACCGCAACCCACAAGGGTGGATCACACCTAATCACACTCTGCCAAATAAACCCAGCTTCTTAACAGAGCCCTTAAGTTTGTATGGTGAGTGGTTTTTCAGGTCATATGGTAATCAGGTCTTTAGAGTTCGGCAGAGCCGTACTCTAAATACCTAATTCGGTCCCTAACGGGGCAGGCACAAAGTATATGCTCTGTTAAAGAGGTAGTCGGATGTACGATGCCTTAGATTCAGCCGTGCAGGGCTATTTTGACTCTGGTTTTGGTGATTCATCACTTGAGCGCAAACGTTTGTTAACCTGCTCATGGGGTGTTTGTTCCTCCACCTGAGATGGATTCTGCGTACGTTACTCAAGAACTTGGAGCAAGGCGGATTTATAATGTACCCCTCTCTTGGGGAGATGACTCAGTCGTTTCCTGGGTGCACCACCAAACCTTTTTTTTAAGGTTCAGTTTTTAGATCAGGAGTTGGGGAGTTAAGAAGCTCTCGCTCCTGAACTAAATTTACAGGAAGGTTAGTTGGAGTCGTAAACTCGATATCCATCTCCTCTGTAGACTCGCTCCTGAACTAAATTTACAGGGAGAAGTACTTATTATTTAAAGGTTAATTTAAGAAATATCCTATTTTTATTCATCCCAATTTATGAATACTTCTATTATTTTGTAAATAATTTATCCAATGGCTATTTCATGTGGGATTTTGTTCATATTTGTATTGTGAGTAAATATTTCTACTTCATAACGATGTATTTTTGAATTGTTACCAGAAGCAGTTAGAATAAAAAGCCCATATATGAGATACAGGCTGATTCACGGTGGATAGCACAGTGGGCGTTTCTGGTGAACCAGAAAACAGATCAATTTTAAAATTCATTAGAGAGCATATCCCGACATTCTCTGCCCAACTGTAATATTTTTGACAATGCGGTGTTACCACTTCCACCAGAAAGTACAAGCAACTTTGATTTTTCAAATAGAACACACTGTATATAATATTATTTTTAGAATCTACACTAATTACCCGACAACTTTTCTTGATATTTTTCTGTTGCCGTTTTCGAAATATAAATTAATTTCAATTTTTTCGGAGTGATATCTGAGTTAAGGATACTATTGTACCGAAATTTGGTTTGAAGTTAGGTGATATTTTGAGCCATCCACATTCCAGGTTAATATCTGTTAATTCAATACAGGGTGGTAAACAATACAGTTTTTTCGATTGCTGGAAAAAGTGACTGAAAGTTGATTATTTCACACCCTGTGTATCATTACAAATTCAGAAAGCTGTTGAAATTTGGTTTCTTTCTATGAATTTCATGCGTATTCCTAACTAGTGAAGTTTCGGATTTATGAGCATTTATTCGTGAAAATGTCCCTTCAAAATGGTATTTCCATTCGGTATTTCGGAATTGACAGTAACATTGTGACATTTTCCTGATAATATTGACATTTTCGTCACTTCAGAAGTTTCAAATACATTCAACCGATGGAACAAAACTATTCAAAAGAAGTTCTTATGAATTTGTTTATAATTATTGGACAGTGATAAAATTATCAGCAGAACATGCAGAAAGTTTAACGAAAGGTATCCGAATCCACCACTAATGAACCTCAAGAAATGTATGCGAGTTCAGAACAATTTCAATATAATTAGGTAAATAAAAAAAAACTCGAAAAAACTTGAAAGTGGAAATATTGATCTGAAAAGTTATGAAAAAGTAAAACAATCATGTGGAATATTTCAAAATATGTTCGAATCGCTGGCCGTTCACTTCCAAGCACTTCAAAATGCAGGTGTTGACTGTTTTCGACGTGGCCAAATGCGTGAGTAATCCTTAACAACAATTCGTCTCTCGAACGCACGGGTGTTTTGTGAACTTTTTCTTCAAGCATTCCCCACAGATGAAAATCTAATGGATTGAGATCAGGTGATCTCGCTGGCCATTTCCATGGCCCCAAGCGTCTTGTCCACCGATCCCCTTATCCAGTTCTGCACTCACTTCTCTTGTACAATGTGCAGGAACTCCGTCTATTTGGTACCAACATTTTCGATATTCTTCGAGTGGCATTTCGAGTGGCAGAATGTAAACGAAGGTCTCTGCAGTATTCTTCAGAAAACTTCGGGATGTTAATGATTGCTCGTATATCGCGTATTTTAATTTGTTGTCCATTAACATGCAGAAGACATTAAAATCAAATTTTTCCTGAAATCCGGCTTCTTTTGTGATGTGAGGATTTTCACTGGACCAATAATGACAATTTTTTCTATTGAAAATTCCTTCTCTTGAAAATTTCGATTCATCAGTCCAAATTATTTTATTTAAAAAAATGTATCTTCTTGAATGCGTATCAACAACATTTCATGAAATTCAACTTTCTGTTGATGGTCTTGAGGCTTCATTGCTTGAGTTTTGGTGAATTCACAATCATGCATTTTATGTCTTCGCAAAATTCTTTGAACTGATGAATTATCTATACCCAAATCTTCTTCAGCACTTCTTATCGATGACTCAGGAGATGCATGAAAATATGCTAACACATTAATCTGGTTGTCTTCACAAGTTACGGGTCGAGAGAAGTTTCTTGATGCGTTTGAAGTTGATCCAAATGCATTGAAATTGTTCTGAATTCGCATACATTTGTTAAGGTTCATTTGCGGTAGATTCGTATACTTTTCGTTGAACTTTCCACATGTCCTGCATATAATTTTATCACACTGTTCTAAAATAATGAACAAATTCATAAGAACTTCGTTTGAATAGCTTTGTTTCATCGTTTTGAAGGTATTTGAAACTTCTGAAATGACGAAAATGTCACTATTATCAGGAGAAAGTTACTGTCAAATAGTAATTGCGGCCTGCTTACCAAACACCGAATGGGAATACCATTCTGGAAGAATATTTTCATAAATAAATGCTCATAAATCCGATAGGTACTTGACTAGTTAGGTAAATGCATGATATACATAGAAAGAAAGCAGCAGCTTTCTGAATTTGTTATAATACACCTGGTGTTTAATTTGAAATAAAAACGTTCAGTTATTTTTTCAATCAAACGAATAAACTGTACTTTTTACCACCCTGTATTGAAGTAACGGAGATTACGCTAAAGTTTGGGAAGCTAGGAAGCCTTCAATTATCACCTAACTACAAACTAAATTTCAATTTAGTAGGTATTCCTTAACTCAAAGATATCACCATTTTTAAATCATATTTCGAAAACGGTAACAGGTATAGGGAAATATCAGAAACAGTTGTCGGGTAATTGTTGTAGATTCCCAAAATAATATTATATACAAGGTATTCCATTTTAAAAATCATAGTTGTTACTACTTTCTAATGAAAGTGGCAATACCGCATTGTCGAAAATATTTTAATTGGGTAGATGGTAGAGAATGTCCAAATATGCTCTCCATTGAATTTTTAAAACGATCCGGTGAATGGTTAAAAAAAAACGTATTATGTGCCATTCACCGTGGATCAAAGATTTTTTTGTACGTTGATCTAGCCAGAACGAAAAAATATCTCATGAAATCCATACACAAACTTCATATATTCGCGAAAAAAGTGTGCTTAGAATAAATATGATGTACTTTCAAGAAATGAACTTACCTTTGGAGAATCGATAAAATCTCATCGTACTCAGGTGGATTATCACCGGAACTTGACTTAAAAAAGACGGAGTCTTCCATTTAGAGATCGGAAGTTATCCTGGAAACATTAAATTTAAGGTTGATTTCAAGATGGGAATGAGTTTTTTCAATTACAAAACTAGGAAAAAGACTTGCCAATGATGAAATGTAACATTAGAAATGGTTAGTATCAACCAAGTACCAATATTTTACTGTTTGGAACCTTTGGTGTAGTAATGAATATTACTGAAGTTTTCCCAACACCAAACCGTTGTTTTTACACCTCAACACGTGTTTCGATCACCAAGTGGTCATCTTGACGGTTTGGTGTTGGGAAAAAACTCCAGTAATATTTATTTGTCAAAGGTGTTGTCCACTTCCTTTCTGCAATAAAGTGTGCAAATATTCTCGATTCCAACGGTTTCAAATATCTCTATGTAGTGCCCTTTTTAATCTATTGTTGACAAATTAATTTGCAAGTAGTGATTCCACTAGTTAATTACCGAAAAATAAATTAGGATAATCATTATTTAACAAACACACAAAAGTCCACATCGGAGCAAAAAACTTTAGGTATATAAACAGCTAATTCTTTTCTTTAGATGCAGTATCAACTTGCTTCTCCTGAAGATGCTAACCTTGTTAGCGAAACGCGCGTCGAGTGCAAAAATATAAGTTTGGTGTTAGGGTGATTGATCTCTAGAAAAAGTTTTCAAAAATCGGTTTGCAAAACCACTCACTACCTCACCTAACCACACGAAACACGGCACTGATAAAGAAATATTGGGAAACGGACAAAAAATTAGCATCAGCCAGTCCAGCTAGCCGAGCCTTTATTCCTCAACTACATTTGATAGCACGTTTACTAACTATAAGGGCGACTAGGAGCCACAGGCAATAAATGTTTATGACAATACTATTATTTTTATTGCCGTTCGCATTGGGAATGGATAGACAATACACACTACTATAGAAATTTTTTACAAAATTGAATCGTTCGTGGTTGTATATGGACAAAAACTGAGGACATTTGTAAATGAGATAATTGGCGGTACACAGTGAGCAACCAGTTTTGGTTTGAGTATGAAAAGAAGCACGTCGAGAAGTGGATTTAGGAACGGGAATTGGAGATATATTACGAGGTTAACTGTTTGTTTTGTTTGGCTGAGAGGAGTATAATCAGGAGCCTTTTTGAGACTACCACATTGTTTCGTTATAAACTCTACCAACGATATAAATCTAGGAAATCCATCTGAACTGATTTGTAATTCAAATCTAGAAACCGTTTTGGAATCGAAAAGTCTCAGTAGCATGCTGAAATGAAAGTAGCAGCACTGATCCGTTGGGAAGCCTAAGTTTTTCAAAGTCGCAATATTTTTCGTTAAAGTGTCTATCAATATCCGGAGATTATATAGTATTATATAGTTAGCATCTGTTAAGTTATTTCTTTTAACGGGAGCCAATACGGTGGACCCGTAAAAAATCATTTTCATGTACCAAACAAGAAAATTAATATTTCCAAATGAAATGTAAAAACATTCATCTATCCCAATTACCTACACAGCAGGTTCTGGTATATGCCTGCCGAAAAACATCCATTTCCCCGGCTATTACCACGCTGGATATTGAATTATATCTGACAGACATTTATGCAAGATACCTCACACAAGTTAGTCTCGCAGATGTTTTTCGTTCATCTAGCAGCAGGATCATGCTGAAATTATTCAAGTAGATCAGCTACCTACATATCGCGATTGCGTGGTAGTACCTCTCGTCAGTGTAGGAAATATCCTATGCAAACAGCAAAGTGTCTAGGTCTCGATTAATTTCAACGCGGCTCCGCTGCATATATAAAACCTTGTTCTAAAATAAAGATTGTTTACTAGTAACAGTTCCTTCTCGTGAACAAAGCTCCAAGCGGGGAAGAAACATCAAATGTACCAAAACTCTAACAGGAAAAAAAATGAAAACTGTATCGAGGAAATGTACATACACACAAGAAATTGAATATTTAGAAATAAAATTTGCAAATTTGATTTCGAAATATTTATTATTCTGTATGTATGTATTTCTTCTCGATACAGTCTTCAGTTTTGACTTATGTACCAAACAATTCATCATTCCCATGAAGGTTTTCCATTGTTTTCTATTAAATTAATATAATTTTTGGTAGCTTGATATGATATTTGAATCAATATTCGATATAGTATTAACAAAAAGCTTGTCATGAATGGATTTAGTAGAGTAATAATTATGATAAAAGGACTGAAAGAGATCTTTAAAATCATCATTATCGCAGCTATCTATTGAAATCTGAAGTTGAATTAAAAATGCATTATAGGATTCAAACTTTTCATGAATTTTAGCAATATGAGAATACCTTGTCTTGAAAATGTCATGGAGTTCTGAAGAAGACTTTACTGAATTAGCAAGCACTGATAATTCTCTCTTTCGTCATTTTTACTCGTAATTTTATGATAAGGAAATGGAATTGTTGCTCGCCCCTCGTATTTCCAAAATGTTCAAAACAACGAGATCCTCCACCAAAAAATGTTTTAAAAAACTGAGCAAAAACTGTTGGAATGGTAAACCAACTAATTGATGATAAATTAAGTTGAACTAATTTGAATTATCGTAACAATGATACTGAAATTAATTTCTGAAAAATTGTACTCGAATATTTACAAAAAATTAATTGAAATAATCATCCCTGTAAGAAGACGAAATCGTACTATGGTTCGAGGCTTTTGTCCCTTTTTATTTATACCCACTGAATATTGAATACTGATAAATGAATAAGAATCTAATCAAACTAATTATAGAGCAACTGAATAAATCTACCCGTGATTGAATTACGAAAAAAACACTTTTTTTGTTATCTGAAAGCAACAATACCATTTAAATTCAAACTCAAAATCACGAGTAAAAGGAATGAACTTATGTTGACTATCAATGTACGTGAACTGTATTTCATGTGAAATGAATTTGAATGTTGTCCTTTTGCGTGATTTTGGTAAACAGAGAAATTGACCGAACTGTGCTTACCTTGAGGATTACAGCGACTCTGGTTCCTTCTCTCACATTCCTGACCGTTTATGACGGAATATCGTATACGGGGGGTATGCGATATAGTCACAAATTGAGGCAAACAATAATACTGCTGTCTGACTATTAAAAATTAATACAAAAAGAAAATACTTTCAGGGAATATAAGGGTGAGAAAAATAAAAATAATGATAATATTAAATTAAAATTAAATTCAGAATAGAGGTAAAGATGGAACAGATGTGGTGACTAGATGGAGAAGTGAAAGGATTAAATTCATTATTTATTTGAACCAACATGTTTTTCATCATTTCATCATTGAGTGTCATTTGACTTTAAAAAAATGATAGCAGGATTATCAGTAATTGCAAGAGTGTTACTATCAAAATAATATTTTGGAGTGTTATATAGAATACTTGTGAGAAAGAGAGATGGTCCGAAGGAGTCAATCAATTTATCCGAAGGAGTTAGATCCGGGGAACGTGCTGGTCAGAGATATATATATAAAAGTTGAAAATATACTTTTTTATAGTTCTGATCCGATAATAGCAGTACATTTGTTTGATTATGAGATGATACCGATCTATGGGATATCACTCAAGTTTAGCCTGCTGCAGGACGAAGAAAAAATATCTGAAAAAATGTCTTCTGTGAGAAAACTTGCACAAATATTTGTAGGGTATAATTAAATGTTCATCGTGGCATTAGCTAAGAGAGTAGTAATGTTTCGAGAAACATTTGTCAGATCCTAATGTATAGATTCCGGTAAATGCATGCCAAAAAGCAACTACTTCTCCGGCTAAGACCACGCTGGACATTGAAATATTCCTGACATAATAATATATTTATGCAAGACACCTCACAGAGGTTATTCTCTCAGATGTTTCTCGTTCACCCAGCAGCAGGACTATGGCGAAATCCATCGAGTAGATCACCCACAGATCTGTTTTGAGGTATTACATCTCATCAGTGCAGGAAAGATCTGATCCAAACAGCAGTTTGCCGAAACTCGATTGACTTCAATGCGGTTCGACTACATGTAAAGAGAAAATGCTGTAACATAATGAATGATTTTCGAAAATACTAATAATTTTTTATAGCAATACGACGGGGGATTTGGAGAACCCATGATTTAATAGTTTTTCGTTTGAAAATTCATTCCTGGAACATAGAAATGTCAATTGTTAATTATTCACAACGACAGCAAAATCAGATTCCTACAGCGATGTTACAACTACATACAGATGTATCAAATCGAAGATGTACAAGGCATCAAAAGAATTAATGCACCAACTATAGATTAAAACAACAACTCTATCAGATCAAGGAACTATATAGTTCATTCAAAATATGTTTCTAGAAAGACTAGTAGGTTGCTATCTACAGCTGAAAAACCCCTAGGTTGGCTATATATAACACATCAATCACCAAAAACCACTTCATTTTAAGGTTGAAAAACAAGAAATCAATTTTTATGGTATTGACAGCAGTTCAAAATGATAATTTCAATGATGACGATACTATTAAAAAACTGGCAAGATGAGCACATGAAAATTAAAAGTTGAGGGCGGGCAACGAATCAGATGGACAATTCTCCGGGCCCTAACCGATAAGAGTGGGAACCTGTGGTTATATTAGGAGTTAGAACAGGCGTAGAAGATGAAGAGAACAAACCAGAAGAACTCGCGATCCTGAAGACGGTGGTGAGAAAATCTGAACACTTTATTACAAAGAAATGGCAAAAAGAATATTTGTATAATTGATAATAACAATAATAACGATATTGCCGTACGCTCCGGGGGATATTGACTCCGTTATGGAGAATGAGAAGTGTAGACTTTATTGGAACTATTCATTCCTCACCCTAAGGCTCATGCAAGCTGATGAGCATGATGTAGTTCTTCTCGACCATCAGAACAAGTCGATATTCGTCGAGTAGTTTCCAACTCCCGGTGAGAATACCGTCCAAAAAGAGCAGAAAAATCGAGATTTTCCTGACAACTCTGTTGAGATGTTTGTTCTGACTATTAGAATGCTTGGTGGAATTATCTCCTCTCTACTCCCGAATCTTAAGATCATGTCGGCTTGCCGAACGAAGGCAGAACTATTAGTCGGACAACATTCTTGGCTCACTGAGCTTGCTTAGGGCACATGATTCTCGGACCCAAACATCACTCACCACATAGTGTGGGAAGTGGTTCTTGGTTGATAATGCTGGTACGCCCTCCCGAATGTACCGGGCTTCGGAGGATGAGGCCCAACCAGCTTATCCTTTAGGAAAAATAGTAACCATTTTCATTATTTCCAAGGTACAAAAAATAAAATATAATTTTGTGCATACACTGATACAAGTTTAAGATTTGAGTATTGACTATATATAAAAAATGTGTACAATGGAAGAATCAGTCAAATATTAGAAATGGTGAGAAAGAAGAGGTTAGATCTATTTAGATGGACAGATCCGATTCGTGTGATAAATCTATAATAATTAATCTTTCAAAGAGGATTTTTTAATGTAAGATACATTTATATTTACATCAATCATCGGCGTGTTTCGATAAATTACCAACAATTATTTTTTATGGTTCTCGAACAAACAGGTGTTGAAAAAAGCAGCAAATATTTATTTGGAGCAAATATACGGTATAAGTAGGTATTTATTGTAAAAACACACTTGTCTTAAAGTTCATCTAAATATTGACCTCTGTAAAAAGTTTGCAAAGAGTAAAATAATTGTATTACTTAGTATTGGCAGGTACATACTTTTTGTTTGGTTTTATGTTATTCCTGAATCGTAAGAAGCACACTAGGTATACGATATATATACCAATTCCGTATGAAAAAAGTTTTCACTCGCGATTTCGAAAAATATTAACGAAGTTCACTTTGAACTACACTTCAGATCGATTGTGTTAGTTAATTCAATTCAGATATCGCAGGGATAAGATAAGATAAGTGTAAGTCGGGAGGATTCTTTTATTAGAGTTTTCTGCCCGTACTAAAAGACATCACTCCATAAAAGATGTGCAGTTTATTTTGTACATTATACGAGTATAGCTGGTATGGTAACAATCATACAGAGAGCAAATTGAAAAAAATAAGATGTCCTGAGGTTTTTAAAATAGGTAACACCGATGGCTCATAATGATGTTATTTAATGTCTATACGAACATCAATCAACCTGCTAGGGATCGCATATTAAAAAGTAAAACCTCGTACCTCGAATAAGTTTCGACATCTGATAGTGGACGATAGTTGGTTAACCAAATTCCTATTTCGAACCCAAAAATCCATTTTGAATACTCCTCTAGGGACCATGGAAGCATAATAGGTATGCTCCCCCTAGACCTGGATTATCCAACAAACTTGGTAGAGACTTCATCAAAATCTAAATGTGAAGAGGCAAACATGGGTTTGGAGAGAATGTCTTGATCTTCTTCGCATTATGAACGCACCCTTTAATTCATTCGAACATCATTATCGTTTACTTATCGATGCAGAATATAACAAACCCACAAACGTTTTTTCTTCGAAGGGTCAAGTGGGATAGTATCCTAATGTCGGATGAGATCCATATTAATGTTTTTAAAACTGATTTCTTACAGAAATTGAAATTTGTAAGAGATAAATACATTGAATACTGTGTGCAAAGTTTTATCGATTTCCCATAACTGAATATTAAACAAATATTAAAAGTTCGTTATATCAACGGCTTATTGGAAAAAAGTAACCAGGTTAAATTGAATGCCACAAAAACCCAGGCATCGGTTTTCTCGAAAAAGATGAATGTCTCCAAACCGGATATAATAATGTCAGGTCAGACAATTCCGCTTTCTACTTTGATAAGTTTGATAGGGGTTGAAATTGACACCAATATGTCATGGGACCATTATGTCGCTGAAATTGCTTTTCAAAAGCTCGGAACACTGTTCCGATTCGGAAAACTGTACACACCTCAGCATTTTTTGATGCTTTATAAAGCTCAGATCGGACCTTCTTTGGAGTCTTGTTCTCATGTATGGAGCTCCGCCCCCAAACATACCTTGAAGCTGCTGGATTCCATTCAGAAAAGAGTCATCCGCCTGATTGAAGACGCCAACATCACTTGCAACCTTAATAGTCTGGAACATCAAAGAAAGGTTGGAGATTTGTCTCTCTTCTATAGATACTTTCACGGGAAGTGTTAAGTGACTTGGCACATTTGATTCCACCAAGAGCGGTATAAATCAGAAATACGCGACAGATTGTGGCTGCTCACCGTTTTGAGGTTCAACTCAGTACATCTCGAACTTCACTGTTTAAGAACTCTTTAATTTGGGAAACGGCGTTTAAGTGGAATAAACTTCCTGAGAACGTTTTTTCCAAATGGATTTAATTTCTAGCGATTCAAATCCAGTGTGAATCACTACTTTCCCACAGGCAAGGCTCTAGGAGCGCCTTAAGGATTTTCCTGTAGTGCTTGTGTTTTGCCCGTAAAAATCAAAACTGACTTGCTTTACAACTGCTGTTGATGAAGTTACGATTTGAGAAATACAGAACAAGAAAAAAATTAGAAGAGGACTACAGGAAAAAAGATACATATGTTGTATTCACACACAATAAAAACTATAGGAATATTGAAAATTCTCTTTGAAAAACTGAGATGTAGGTTTAACAAAACAATATATTCTATGGAATCAACATTGATATAATATGGATAATGTTTTCAAGATGTCGTACCTCCTATGATGATGATGATGAAAGTGGTGACACACGTTATATTCGTGCCACTCACCAGTATAAGCATATATACAGTATGCTGTGTAATGTCCACTGTAACACGTTCCTCTGTGATTCGATAATGGAAAGGGACTGTGTTATCTACTGCATAATTACTCATTATGCAGCAGATTCACAAGAATAAAGCACAATCGTAATGAAGAACCTGAAAATTTGTGCTAAAAATTGCGCGTCAAACTGTCAAAACTTAAAATGTCACCAATCATAAAATACACCGTACATTGGTTACTTGCAACTGAGGCGGACTGCTCACATAGGTAAATATTGGTTCAAGTATTGGAGTCGTCAAAAATAACACTCACTCGTTTGCTGTGATATTCGCACATGTTTTTGTATATTTACGGGTCCCCAGGTCGAAGCAAAGTAGATTTTTTGGCGAATAGCTCTGTTAGCTGAGGTCAACAAGTAATATTTTTACAAAAATCAAATCATTGACAGTGACATTCTTTGAAAGTGGCTTGACACGGACAGTAGTGACACAATTAATTTGTTATTTTTTCAAAACAAATTGATTTAAAAATTAAATACAAATAACAAAAAAAGCACACCTGTATTAACCTAAATATATAATGTATTTCAGCAGTAGTTCGCCTCTCAACAAGTTGTCAGCGTTTCTAAATTAAATCATGAAATTCTCATGGAATATTCTTCTACTCACAACATGTTTTGGTGGAATACTTCTGGATGAGGTTAGGACATTCATAATTTTCTCGCACAAAATTGTTCTAACAAAGTTTCAATTCCAGAAAATTGATTATTCCAGTTTAGATGTAGTACAGGAAAAAGATGAACGTTTATTACTTTTTTCCACTTTAGATGGAACCTTGACTGCAGTTGAACAGCAAAGCGGAAAAGTGAAGTGGAAAGTGAAAGAAAGTATGTTTTCATCGTTTATGAGTTAGGATTGATACTTTTTATATTGGTCTTCCTATAACAGTGTCTAAACTAAATAATCTATGTAAAAAATTCTAGGGAAAAAATTCTTTATAAAAAATTACATTTATATACTAGCTTCCTTTAGATGGTTAATGTGTAGGAAAGTAAGCAAAATTCGTTCATATTTCCATTGTCAACCTTAATATGAATCAACTGAATTCTTGGAAAACATCCTGTATGTATATTCATGTAGATTATCAAATGACATCTGGACATTTTATTCTTTGACATTCCTCAAAGAATATATATCAGACTCCATCTGAAGTGTTTTTACAAATTAATTTTTTTGGGCTTTGAGAATGGAAATGGATCAATTTATGAAAAGTTAACCATCTGAAGAAAGCTTAGTGTATAAATGCCTTTTTTTCAAATCTTGTTCAATTTGTAGCTTTGTTTGATTTTAAGATTGTGGAAAGTTAAATACCCACAAAACAGCAAGAAACATTGATACCTCCCCAGAAATGTTACTGTACTCCCTGCTGTAGACTGAATCAGGTTTTCAGAGTTTGGTAGAGCCACACTCTTACCATCTGATCTGGAAGATCACTCACCATATAAATCAGCCAACTAAGAAGCTGGGCTTATTTGGTCAAGTTTGAATAGCTGTGAACCACAATAAACCGTTGTGGGTTGCGGTCGAATAGAACCACTTACGTTTGACCTAACCTAACGTAACTTCAAGAAAATTCAAATAGAGATTTATACAATTTTGCTTTCCACTACTTACTATATACTTCAAAAACCCAAATTCGGATAATCTAATATCAAGATTTGACCAAAACAAGATTATACTGAAGGGAAAACCCTTGAAAAAGTTTCAATTGTCATTTAAGCCGTATATTCTGGTACAATAGTACCAGAATATACGGCAGAATTAAATAAAAGAGTTACAAAATCATGAAAATCAATAATTGTTATATTATTAAAATGAAAGTAAAAACTATAGATGAAATCAACATTTCTCATTGTCTAAATCAAATCAGAGTCTTCATTTCTCCATAGACAATGAATACATTATGTAAGAAAACATCGACTATACTAGAAAGAAAAATACACAAAATAAAAATTCATAATAATGAAAAAGAAAAGATCGAGATAAAATATTGTCTATCTACTGGGATTTGTTTATTATATATTTTAGCACTAATTCGAGATGAAGCTTTATGAGAAATATTAATGTTGGCGCCTGATACAGCTGCCGGACTGAGTCATGGCCGGTGAGAAGCCCCTCCCTCAAGATGTGCAGGGGATGTGTAGAAATCTGTTATCAGTCCATAAACATCCGAATTCAGAACCGTATTCAGTTAATGATAGAGTAAATTGCATAAACATATGTCATATACCAACCCAAACTTTACGCAGATACAAGTTCTCCCACCGGCCATGACTCAGTCCGGTAGCTGTGAGTGTAAATCTCCATTGTGACGAGTATTATAATCATTAATAACATTGTTTTTGATGAAAGAGTGTTCGTTTTTGATTTCAAAGACACAAAAGTATATAGTACATGTTAAAATATTAAGTTTTTCATTATTTTGCGGTGTGTGGTCAGGCTTCAGCCCTGCAAAAATATATATAATTTTATTTTGAGCTACAAATACTTCAGAATCCACAGGCATATTCTATACCTCAGTCTGCTTTCAACTTGAGCTTAGTAAAGTATTGATAATTGACTTTGTGTTAAGAATCTGCTAGTGAAATTTAGACTTCTTTAATATCTAATCCACCTTTTCAGAATTCTTCAATATAAATAAATTAAATATGCTGCAAAAGGATAAAATTCACGAAATTTGAAAAATTGTCTTGTTGGCAAGAATTGCAAGGTTTCAGGAGTGCCATCATTTTTATTTTTCGTTTCACCACTTTAATTTGATTTCAGCGCTTTCGTTTTCTGAATGGAGTACTTGCGAATTTACACTCACAACATTACACAATAATATTATTTTTTGCAACGCTGTGTGCCACACTAAACTATATCCACTCAAATATTGGTCACTTTGTTTTTGAAAGATGCCCCCTGCCGTATGCGGGGCATGCTTTGTATATATATGTAAAATACATACTCCGTATGAAAATTACTACTCCGACATTTCGATAGTACACTCAACATACCTCTAGGATATGCTCTGCTCCTCTTCAACTTCTGAACGTGCATTGTTTTGCAACCTGATTTTGCTTGAAAAATCTAAACTGAAAAAATTGATTCTGAATTTTATCTAAATACAGTAATATTCTGGACAAACTCAGTAATTTGACATTCTTATTTGATTTATATAAAAAATTGCTTGCCACAGTTTATATCCTGTTTACAGTCTTTTTTAATTCTATTTCATTTTCAGAGCCCATCGTTCAAGTTCCACTAGATATTTCTAATGCAATTATTCCCATATTTCTCCCAGATCCTAAGGATGGGTCTTTATACTTGATAGGTGATATGAGAGAGCCTTTCAAGAAGTTACCTTTTACTATTCCGCAGTTAGTTTCTTCATCTCCATGTAGAAGTTCAGATGGTATATTATATACGGGTAAGGGTTTTACTTTAACAAAATATTTAAGTATTCAACATCTTGAAATGTTATATTTTCACTCGATTCAATCAGAATTATGTTTTGGAATTGCAGCGTGAGGATATATAGGAGAAAATTGTATTATAAAATTAGAGATTCTCAAAAAATTCTTCTTGAAATGTTATACAATATACTTTTTTCATATCCCACAGGAAAATTGTTTGAAGACAGAAAACTCTCTACAAGAATTATTTGAATATTGATTTTTATTTATATATTTTATACCAAAGGAAATATTGAATATTGTGAAAACTATTTGAAATTGAGTCCTTTCTGCCAAAAAATTGATCAAACATCGAGCAGAGATAATAATCCCGTCGATCTAGACATTGGAATGTATATACATTTACAACAAGCTGCAAACGCGTATCATTGTTCAAAACATAGTTAAAAATAAGATTTTAAAATTCCGAATAATTGCGATGCCTGGAAAACAAATTATTCGAGGTCAAAGGTAAAAAATCTCGAAAAAAATTGGTTTTTCGCGATTTTCAGGAAAACGATAAGTTTTATCATAAAATAACCTCAGATAAAAATTGTAGATCATAAAATTCTCTACAAAAAAGGTATCAATGCTTTTTTTTTCTTAGACCCACCGAGTCAAAAAGTTGTAATAGTCATTATTTGCACACGTTTCCACGCCACCTATGAGGTAGTGTACTTAGCGCGTTTTTTTAAACGTGGTTTCCCCAGTAGGCCTATTTCACATATCTGTTGTGATTATGTCAAATTGAAAACTTGCATAATAAAATATATTAGGAAGGGTTGGAAATTATAAAAGTGATTGAAATTAAAAAAATGTAAAAATTTATTCATCTGAGTTATAACCTTCAAATACTTCTTCTTGTCGTTCTTCTTGGTCTTCTTCTTCTTGATGTTCATCCTGGGTGTAGGTAAACTGCGTCTAGAGTGATGTATCACATGAAATGCGATACACATGATACCTGATACACATGACATTAAAACAGACGAAACTTTTGAAACAACCTGGAAATCAAAAGTTAATTCATGTTTTATATTTAATTATTCTGCTATTTTCTTATGTTGTGAATTGGGTATTTCTGACAAATAGGTAAATGAATAAATAATGTATGTCGAGAAGAGTGTTTTAGTTTTGATGTGTGAGTGTAGAGTTTGCTTTGGTTTTATTCTATTCCAGAGGTACAAGTTTCACATGATTATAATAATTCATTTCCATAATACTTGCGTCTATTTCAAAATATGCAAATGTTCATAATAAACAGAACAGAAAATCTTCCTAAATGCAAAATAATCTTCTAATACAATTTGATTTGTTTTTTGTAGGCAAAAAGAAAGACACTTGGTTCAAACTTGATCTAACAAGTGGCAAGAAACAACAGATACTCGGCTGGGATGATTACAGTCCTACATGTCCTATCGACACAGAGTCATCAATTTATATTGGAAGGTCTCAGTATAATTTGAGGATGGTGGACGAAAAAAAGATAGAAAATAAATGGAATATAACTTTCTATGATTACACTGCAAGGACTATGACCAAAGAAGAATTAAGTAGTTATGGTAGGTGATATTTTGTAAATGAGTGTATTAAAGACTGATATTACTTCACATATGGGGAGTGATATTACTTGTTCGGAATATTATTTTCACGGTTTGTACTGAAATATATATTCTACAACTGAGTTTGTTCTAGTCGTGATAAGAATTGTTTGAAAATGATTTTCTTCAATGAAGTTCAGCCTAAAATGGGTGGAAATGATATATTTTATACAAATCAGTTTGTTCAAAAGGAAATTTTTTAAAGTTACATTATTTTTTGGGAGAAAAAAACCTTTTTGTTTCTGTTTCTTCATTGATATACAAAAAGAGTGGGAAACTTCCAGAGAAAGGAAAAAAATTTTGGAAAAACAGTTGAACTCACCACAAATCTGTGCATAGACCATGCACAGAAGATTATTTCAGATTTTGGGTTGAGTGATATGTAACTATGTATATGTATCTACAGTTCATTTCTTTAATGTCCTCTCCTCTTTTATTTTTTGAAGGGATCAACTCAAAAAATTGAAATTAGGGATAATGAAATTAATGCATGAATACTTTATTTTGAAGTGAAATTGACAGATGAAACTTTCAAGATGGCAACTGGGCGTCACCTTGGAAAAAAAATTAACCCCTTCAGACCCGGCGCACATCACCATGTACACAAACATTGTGATTTTTTCCAATGCCTATCAATGCATTCATTTCATTCTGTGCAGTATGTACACACTCCTGCACATGTTCTTAGGTAAAAATTAGAATAGCTATTGCCATCTATTAGATTTCCCGAGAGTTATTGAAAGTGTTCGTTAATGTGAACATAACCTGCAAAGTGTAGTCCTGGTAAGTCCCATTTTATTCGCATATTCTCATTATTTCATCTGAGATAAACAAAAAATAATGAATGTTTTA
>WOGP01000215.1:0-21854 GCA_015342065.1 Leptinotarsa undecemlineata
GTGTGATACAATTTTTATTTACTGTACAATATTTCTTATTATATGTGACGAACCTATACATTGTTCAAATGGCACAAAGAGGTAATATATTATCTATCTATCTATCTATCTATACTGAAATGTAAAAGTTTGTGAGTTTGGATGGATGTAGGTTTGTGGTTTTTCACGCCTGAACGACTGTACATATTTAGATGAAACTATATAAATAGAGCTTATATATCAGAATAACATAAAGGCTACAATTTACAAAGGTTTTGTGTGATTTCGGTCATAATATAACGATGAGTGAGTCAGAAAAATTTCTGTATTTCGAAAAGTTTATTGGCGTGCCCTGCCTATTTCTTAGAAGTTACATGTAGAAAATGTAACGTGAAATTGTTATCTTAAATAGTTCCGAATATGATTCTACGATGAAGACTATCTACCCCTTATGTGGTAGCCACTATATGCAAAATATTGTTCAATTAAATTGGATACTATTCTCACTATGCACCATTCAGAATATGTGTCAAATTAATAGAAAAATTGATACAATTATCACTTTAAATATACAATGTAGATAAACTTTGCTTTTTACACTAAGTAATTTGGATGAAAAGTTTATCACGATAAGAATAACTTGACGCAATGCAGTGATCCATGACGCATCGCGTCTATTGTAAGACGACGGGGGACAATGCGACTTGAATGCGGGCAGAGCGTGAGGGTAGACGTCATTGGCGATTGAGTTAGTAATGCGAGATTTTTTATAAGTAATATAATTAGTTTCGCAAAGATATCCATTACTTAGTACAGTTTGCATGTGTCAAACAAATTCTACGCGGGCGAAGTCGCAGACAACTAGTTTTCTGTATCAGGCTTGAAATTGGTGGTAGACTTTCCGTTCAAATGTTCCGTGAAATTATAATTATGATACTCATAACCCCAAATCACTGATACTTACACTGAAAACTCGCCATTCCACTCACGCCTCTAGGAATTCATGAATGATGGGAGTAGAGAGTTATGATTTGGCTTTTCAGCCTGAGTTATATTCCATGAATAATTTTCAACAACCAGGAACTAGAATACATTAATCAAATTGCAATTTCATTTCGTTTTTGAAATAGCGAGTACCTCGTTTCCTTACTTCCTATATTTTCCGTACTCATCAAGTTCAGTTCCAGAAGCGCTTCAGTTTCTATATGCGTTTTCCGTTACATATCTTCTATTCATTCTGGTACAGATAATTTATTCACAAACATGTAGTCAGAGTAAAGTTCATTTTATCAAATGCAAGGCTTCAATTACATGCAAAAACACATAAACCAAAAATGCACCAGCCAATCAAATGTATAAACACGGAAAAAGGATTGGGTGAACATTCTTCGAAGGCGAGCATAATTGAATTTTCTCAAACTCTGTTTCAAGTTCACATCTTGTTGAATCGCTGAGTTGAAAGCCAAACTGATTTTCACGAATATCAGATGATGAAGGGCGAAGAAAAAGACACTCTTCAAGCAGGTGACAGAACATTCAGAAATTGCAGAAAAGTTTTTGAATTATTCAACAATATCCCACCCGTGGTAACTCAACCTCACGATGACAAAAGATATTAGAAATAAAAACTACTATTTTTCTTCTGAATTAACCACGAAAATGAATCAATGACAAACTGAAAATGTAGAAAACTATTCAGAATTGATACTGTAGAGTGGATGTTGCCTATTAAATGTGCAGATCATGTAGAAAATCCTATGACACACCATCAACCATGCATGGAGGTATATTTGCAGGTGCTCTCATATGATCAGTTTAAATATGTATCGGTAAAATTCATAACGAATGAAATAAATTGAAATATGAATCGAGCGATCCATATGGCAAAATGTTTGTGAAGAAGATTATAAAACTATTCGAATAAATGTATCACCATCTCTGTCTATGATGAATGAAATGTGGCCCAAGTTATGACGATCGACCTGAAAGATTAAAGGAAGATGTAAATAATGAAGCGGACAATCTTCTAATTTGTGGTGATGAAAAATACCATTGCGAACTTGACAACCGTCAAAGACTGGATACACCTGAAATACATCAAAATTTGATGTTGGTTTGAAACAAGGTTGACGATCATTACCTCCACCAAAACCTGAAATGTTTCATCAAACAACTTCAAGTAAAAACTCACATTTAATGGTTCGCTGACAATCAAAATGCCAGAATGGTGTATGGTGAACCAATATTCATTCAATTCATTTCTTATCTTTCTTATAGGAGAGGATAACCAATTGAGATACTTGAAAAAATATGAAAACAACTGTGAATCTCTCACCAGTACTGCCTCCAATCACTCTTTCAAACTACCAGCAGAAATCACTGTGTTCTCAGGAGAACTTCATGCCATATGAAAAGCACTTGAATATGCGGAGAAGAGCGATCATTCAAAATTCTTGGTAGTTACCGACTCACTGAGTACATTGGACGCAATAACAAAGATGAACCCAGAACATCCACATATGGATAAACATATCCACATTATGTGGGTTCCATCACATGTTAGTATAGCAGGCAACGAAAGGGCCGACCACCTGGCAAACGATGCTATTACTAACCCATTCACAGATATTGAAGAAAGAATAGCCCACCTGACCTGAAACAAATTCTTACTAACGTATGACAATAGCAATGGAATGGCTCTAACTCTAAGTTATCAGCAATGAAACCATTGGTCTTACTCTGGAAATCACTTCCAAAAACGAGAAAACTGCAAGTTATCCTGTCACGTCTTCGACTGGGGCATACTCGCCTCACTCATTAATGCATCCTCAACGGTAATAACCCTCCAATATGTAAGGTTTATGACTGTGCTGTAAGTGTCAAACCTATTTTATCTGAGTGCGCATCTTACTACAACGAGAGACTTGAGTACGACATCCCCCCTTCAATTGAAGCAGCGTTAGGATAACATTGTAACTATGGAAAACTAATTGCCTTTCTAAGACATATAAAGCTGCTGCAGCGTTTATGAAAATGTATTGTAAGAAATCAATATTTCCATAAAATTTTAATTTTTGCTAAAAACCCTCGAGGTTGATGTGTCATTAAATAAATGTAATTAAAAAAAACTGAATTTCAAACGATCGTTCATAATTGATACATAAAATCCCTTGCCTGAAAAAATACCCATAAACTCCAACTTTCATTTCATGTTCATTGAATCCAATGTGTATTTGTTCAATTTTTCATATCATCTCTTGAAATATACTATGAAGTAATATACTGAATAAGTTCTGGACCTAATTTGTTTAACATATTTCTTCAAAAATGATTCTGGTTATTATAGTAAAAAAAGTGTACGTCTCGGAACGCCTGAGAGAAGGGATAACTTGAACTATTATAAGTCAAAGTATTCAATATTGAAATAATTCAACTAAGTTAAGGTTATTACCCAAATTGTATATATGATAATATGATAATGTATTTCAATGACCTTTTGTGGGTTTTGTTACTTTCCACAATCTGAAAAATAAAGAAGAAGTAAAGAAATAAACAATCAGATATGAATAAGTGCGAATCTATAGAATTTTTTGTCCATTTCTGAAGACGGAGGCAGATTTTGGCCTCCGAAACGTAAAAGATAAGTATTGTATTATTTCTAAACAATTTTTTTTGATAGACAAAATTGTTAAATACGACAAGTTACTGATAAATAGAAGATTTTTCTGTGTGAAAAATACTTTGATTTTTACGCAGTAACTAATCGGGGTAAACTGAAAAGTTTTGCCCTTCTACACTTGTATAAAGTTCTCCATTATAATTTTTATATTTTTCAGATTGTGGTCAGGTAACAAAACCCAAAAAAGGTCGTTGAAAACTAATTTTCCTCCACAAAAAAATGACTTTTGTTGAATGATAATGTAGTTTTCTATTGATAAATAACGGTGGAAAGTAATACAAATAAGGAAATTATAAAACAAAAACAGAATTTAATTTGCGCTCCGAAACGACTTGATTGATTCCATTGGCGCATTAGCTTCTTCAGATACAGAAACACCCGGAAAAACCTGCAGCACCACATTATCTGAACATCTTGATCTGTCAATGTCGTCTGTTTCATAGAATGAAATGTAGACTCCAGAGGTTCCAATAAATTCAAGATATCGTCAGAATATTTAGTAATCAATGGGTAATGATAACCAGATTCAACGCTAAAAGCACAGTAAACAATGTCTGAATGAATATTATAATAGTAATCCGCTGAATTGAGGTGTTCATCTATTTCGTACTTTCGTAAGAGTTTGCTGCTTCCGTCAGAGGGTTAGTCATGTTTGAAAATCGTCAGTGTTATTATTAGATTGACTGATGCCTCAGCTATACTTGTTGTCTCATAATAGTCAGTTAGTTTGACGCATTATTTGGCAGTAAAGTTGATAACCACCAGTTGAAATTTTATTTTCAGATGATTCAACAATGACCTGTCATTGATTATTTTGTATAAGTACTTATATTATAACTATTACAAGTCAATTATTTCTTTTGTAGTATCGAATAATGATACGAATGATGTACACACACAACATTAGTATCATTATTTTCATACATGTCTATGGCACCCTGAACACTGATCGTGTGTCCTACGAGACAGGAGGGGCCTGCCTACAGCTAACGTTTGTGTAAGAGCGAAGCGAAGCCAAACTAACGCCGTTACGCATTAAGTAACGAAGAGATTCAACCAACCATGTGGATAGTCTGCTTGATGCCCTCGACAGAAGAAAAGTTGATCTACAAGCTTATGCAGATGACCTTGTCATCCAAGGTCCACATCGGGAAGGGTACCTTGTAATATTCTCCAAAGCGCGTTGGACGTTATTTACAGTTGGTGCCTGAGGGAGCAGATGTCTGTCAACCTCAGCAAAACTGTGTTTATCCCCTTCACCAAGAGAACGAAATTAGACGATCTAACGCCACTTTCCCTCAATGGTGTGGTCATTCCATTTGGAACCAGGGTCAAACATCTTGGCATTGTCCTTGATAAAATACTCACCTGGAATGCTCAGTAGGAAAATGTTTTACACAAAGCCAGGCTGTCTCTATGGACATGTCGAAGGATTTATGGTAAAACTTGGGGTTTATTTAGTTGGCAAACAAACCCATTGGATTCATGTGATGATTGTCAGACCAATGATCACGTATGGTGCACATGCTTGGTGGTCGAAGGCTTTACAGAAAACGGCCCAAGTGAAACTCTCTGGCTTATAGAGAAAGGCTTTTCTGGCTATCAGTGGTGCCATCAGTACCACACCGTCAGCGGCCATAGAGATCCTTCCAGATCTACCTCTCCTTCACATTTTTCTGGAAAGAGAGGCTAGATAGACTGCATACAGATTGTGCACATTGCCAATTGCACAAATCAATTCAATGCAGAATGCAACAGACTGTTGGTTGACATTGGAAGTCACAGCATTCCGGAAATGACCTCTGACTCCATGCCTCCAACTGTCAACTACGAACTGCCTTATAAAGTATAATTCCCAAGTGGAGAGGACTGGATCCTGTGGGAGAAGGAAATATTAGGACCAGATAGTTGTTGGTTCACAGATGGATCAAAAACACCCTACGGTTCTGGTGCAGGTGTTTTCAGGCGAAGACTCAGGACAGAGTTATCTACCTGCCTAGGAACTTATGCGACTGTATTCCAAGCGAAAATTTACGCTTTTGAATTGTGTACGGAGAGAATCGATAAATTCAACTTCACTCACAAGTCAATGAAAATATTCTCGAACAGTCAAGCGGCGTTGAAAGCTCTTGGCTCCCACCGAGCTACGTCTAAATTGGTACCAAACTGCCAAAAAAGACTCTCCTTGATAGGAAGACTCAACAGATTGTCTCTGGCAATGATACTGCTGACTCTCTTGCAAAAGAGGGTGATGCAAGCGGCTTCATTGAACCAGAACTTGTCATTGACATCGCTTTGGGATTTGCCAAACAAACACTCAACACCTGGATGGCAAGAAGACTTCTGGACTTCTGGCAGAATCTTTCAGGATTGACTCACTCCAAGGAGTTTATTCACCCTTCGAAGCTTGATTTCAAACAGTTGTTGGACTACAGTAGGGATGAATTACGATGTCCAACAGGCCTTCCTACAGGTCACTGTAATTTGAGTCATCACATGCTGAGACTTGGACTGTCGGAAGACAGTGTGTGTCGCCTCTGTTTGGAAAATGATGAAACTGCAGATTATATACTTTGTGCCTGCCCCGCTGGGGACCAAACCAGGTTCTTTGAGTTCGGCAGATCCATACTCTCACCATCTGACCTGAAAGACCACCCACCATACAAACTAATCGGCTTCGTTAAGAAGCTGGGTTTATTTAACCGAGCTTGAGCCACAATAAACCCTAATGGGTTGCGGTGGAGGGTCGAATAGACCCACTCTCTTTGGAGCTACCTACCTACCTACCTACCTTCCCATGAGAAGTCATCACTTCAAAAATGTCTTTTCAGTATCGATTACACAAATAACCTCCACATCCGTAGGAATTCAGTAAAATTTTCATCAACGAATCCATCACGCTGAAAGAAATTGAATAAACTGAATCCAGTGGGTTATCGCTATACATACTTTTTTTATCTTCATGCAATTCCAAATATTGCTCATTCACATTCAACCCAATTAGCAATAACTATTGACTCGCGAACGAATTCATCACAGAACGGTAAAAGTGGAAAACTCAGTCACTGAACCCCTACCATATTGCACGTATCGATCGAATAAAATCTGATTCAAAGTTCTCCATCTGGCCCGAATTTGACTTGATTTCAGCTGAAGTCCATTGTAGAATTTTCCCAAAGATAAATTAGGCAGAGATTAGTCAGATCACGTCCGGATTTTCGAAACGTCGATATAATTATGCAAGAATCGTACTTTGGCGGATCTGGCAAGAGTTTCCTTTTCAGAAAGTTGAGAGAAATGAATTTGGCGAAAATTGAATTATGCATATTTATATTCTGAATCGAATGATCAATAGAGGATATTCACGTTCGAATTAAATTGATTTTTCTTCTGAAGAGTTGTGCTGTGCTTTGACATCATAGTGGAAATATGATCATCAATGTAACATGACCTGTCAATCGAGATATGAACGATTTTGGATAATGTTGTGAAAAGTGAATCAGTGTGAATATGACTTGTGTTTGAAGTTGATCTGTTAAAAACATCGAACCAACAAATTCATCAAGTTGATGTTTCAAAAATATGTGATGGTTCGTATGTTGTATACTAAGACCTCGGTAATCCCCAGTTCTCAGAATTTAAGACTTTTCAATGTATATTTATCATTCTTCCATACCGTCTCTTGAAATATCTCAGTTGGACAATTCAATATCGAAATTGTTCAACCTGATTGATAAAAAGCTTAGGTTATTGCTCAATTTTTATGTATTATAATATGTTGATGTGAGGAAAGGTTATTCATCAAAAAAATCTTTCATTCATAATTTTGTATGTGTACATATTATATTATAGCTACAATAAGCCAATTGCTACTTTTGTGGTATTAAATAATGATACAAATAATGTTCACACACAAAATTGGTATCATTCCTTTCAAGCCTTTTTCGTAGTACTGTCAACAGTATAGGTCTAACGCCCGATGAGAGAGAAGGAGCCTGCCTTTCGCTGAGGTATGTGTGAGAGACAGGAAAGTCAGAAGAACTGGCGCTGTTACGCGTTCTGTAACGAAGCGGTTCACCCTCCCAAAGGAAAGTATATCTTGAAACACTCATAGGAGTTATAGAACACGTCGAAAACTCACGTGTATATTACGTGGTATATCTATCTATATATCTCTATATCACTCTTTATACATTAATGCGTGACAGAATCACCTCGGAGACTTCAATAGCACATAATGATGGATTATAAGAGTTGAACTGAACTAATCAAAATGTATATATGACTTTTTTGACTTGCTTATTTACCATTCGCGATTGATATATCACGGGAAACTTCAATTTGATTTTGATTATTTCACAATATCTCATTGACTTCATGCCTTCATATCATTTTTGAGATTATTCTTCCTCAGAATATTCTCAGCACAATATTTCAATGAAACTTTTCAGTTTTTTCTTGTTGTTACTTGTAACAAATTGTGAACAATAATGATACACATTCAACAATCACACATGGATATGATGATAGTCCATATGATTCATGTTGAAGAAATCAACGAAAACGTCATACGGATCACTCACATAGACAATAATTTGTAAATTCAGTGTCATTAAATGTACATTAGACCAGCACGTCAACGTTTCTCCGCATATGATAAATCACCACGATAAATGTTCAAGGGTTCCCAGAGAATTTGGAGATTTCACGATACGAATTCTGTAAAATTATCAGAACATCTGGGGTGGGTAATATCAATGATTATAACATACAGATTCATATATAGATGAAGAGTAAGACTATATTCACACACCTAAAGGCTGATATTAGAGAACAGAAAATATGAAATCATCTGCAGATTATCAATGATTAATTCATGGAAGTATTTCTCTATTCATTTTTCTGAAAGATAATCTATATTTTTCATATCGACATGTTGATGTATCTCAATACTTGACAGTCTCATTTAGCATATTTTCGATAGACCTTCAAATGAATGAATGTTTTAATAATTTTCGATTTCGGATGGAATTATATGATACAGTTTTGGTGCTTGATGGGTATGAGCCTTTTGTAGAGGTGTAATTTGAGAATTTTTCACACGATAGTATTTTTTTTTTCTGCATGTTGAGTAGCTGTGATCGATTTGTTTAAATTCCCATCTGTGAGTATATTGTCTGGTGGTTGTTTTGAAGAAATATAGTTGTCGAATGATTTCTTTTTCGTCTTTCCGAAGTCTTGATATTTAGAATTATAGAGAAGTGATCTGTTATGCTGTTTCTGATATAAAGGGAGCCATTTCGAAGTAGCTTTTCACATCTTTTGGAAAACAATGGTTGATGCATGAACCTGATTTATTATTACATCCAGTGGCAGTATTTACGTTGATGAAGATTTGCTGTAGGTGAAAGTAATAAAAAGACGAGTGCAAAGATTGACAGCTTTTTACGGAGGCTCCATTTGTGTATCAATTTCACAAACAGAAAGCATCAACACGCTAATGGTTTTTGTCATATTATGTTCTCTAATAAGGGAATTGTAGCAGGTGGAGTAGCATTTTTCTAGAGGTGTATCGATATCAATGAGTGACTGATGATTTTTCCATATATACGTGTATGTACATGTACAGCATGATTTTTCATTCCTAAGGCTGTTATCAATCCATATAAAAATTTGGAAACTTGTCTCACGATTTTCTACTCACTCCTTCAGTGCGCTGATCTCGGTTAGGATATAGACAACAGAAATCCTTCACACTATTTGGAAGAACTAAGATGAACGTTTCATCGTCAAAATAATATGAAAACCGATATTTGATATATATAGACGAGCGGTGGCTCATTAGCGACAATGTATATCAACTACTGTTTCAGTTCAAAATATGCGGCTCGTTTAATAACAAGACTGCATCAGAATGAAAAAAACTGACCTAAAACAATTTTACCCGTCCGGAATTAGAACCCATGTTCTCTACACAGGAGTATTCACCAACCACGCTTTCGAAATTACCGAGCAGAATGATGTTCGAATCATATCTACCATTCAGTCTTCCGTGGTAATGGATGAAATTTGGACAAACTGTGATCCTATGGTTTGTCGGATCTTTTTTGTGTTTGGCTCTCCAGCTTTCTGAAAGAATGTTCCCTGCAGATGGCCGTCGATAAATATCTCTCGAATACTTTTACCATCAACGCAGGTGTTCTCCAGGGATCCATTTTGTCTTTAACCCCTCTATTATTGTATATCAACGCCTAATTGGAAAAAACAAAAATAAAATATAATGCTTTGCTAACGACAGTACACTCGTTTCGTCAATTCATTTATATTCCAGGACATCGGCTGCAGATCTACACATCTTCACTAACAGGAGTGGGTTGTATATCTCAATGAGGATCTAGAAGTGATTTCGAGTTGGGGTGAAAGTAACCAGATTGAATTCAATGCCACAAAAACCCAGGCATTAGTTTTCCCCTAAAACATTAATGTTTCTGAAGCGGATGACAAGACAGAAAATTCTGCTCTGTGCCTCGAGAAGATTTTGGGGGTCAAAATATACAACAATATGTCTTAGCACAATCATGTCGCTCGAATTACAGAGCTGCTTCTGTAAAGTTTGAAATACTGTGCCGAACCAAAAAACTGTACACACCTCAGCAACTTATTATGTTCAATTGAGCTGAGATCATCTTCAGGAGGAAGATTATTCTTCCTTTCGAAGATGATTACTTGGTGATCGAAACATGACGTGTTGGAAAAATCGATTTGTTGTTAGGTTGAAACTCCAGTAATATTTATCAGTTATTCTTCCAATGATTTCCTATTTCCTAAAATGTGTTCATCTTTGTTTTCCTAAAACGTCTTCGGTTTTTATATCAGCATAATCGATTATTATTTGAACTAGACAGAGATGAATACAAGTTTGAATTTTTGATAATGTAACACGCTTTTATATTAGCTTCACCTGTATGCATGTATGTAAGATTATGTGTATGCATGTTTGCTTGTAACTCTCAAGCTAGGGTTGTGTATTGACAGAATTATCGGCATTAGTGCGTATCTATTCACGGGCAGATGGTGCTGTAGGAAACTATCAATTATTGCTTGATCTATTTGCGTGCAGACGGCGCTATACGTGACTATCAATTAATGCTTGAGCTATTCGCGGGAAGATGGCGATATACGTGACTATCAATTAATGCTTGAGCTATTTGCGGGCAGATGGCACTATACATTACCTTCTTGATAGGTTGTTCAAAAGAAAATCAATATAAAAAACATATTTTAAGAATTATAAATATTGGCCAAATTTTGTACGGATGAAATATTTAAATATTTTCAATTAACCGTCATTCAGTACAAAAAAAAATTTAACGAAACGGAAGATACATTTTAAAATTTAATTCGATTATTTGAAAGCAAACCAGAATATGGATATCAACAATGACAACTTTATCGTAAATTGTACACCTAAAAAATTCAGTTATTTAATATTTCAAAAATTCTAAAATTTAGAATTAAGGTGCTTGACATATCGAATCAGAATTGATTTGAAAAATAAAATTATTCACTGCAAAAATATGTTTATTCCAATAATATTTTGAATGAAACTTCAAATCAAAACATCAACACTGAATTGTTTTTATTATTACTGCAAATTTTCTCTTTACTGCAAAAATAATTTCACAACTGTCTGCCCTCTGTTGGAGATATACTGCATCTCAGTATAAATATAGAATTCAAGACTTTATTATGTTGTTTGAAAGGAATTTTACATTCGTGCGCCGTCTGTTAAAGATTTATAATAGTAGTGACTAGAACTTAAAAAAAAATATTTTTGACAATAAATCAGACTAAGTGAAAAATAAATATACTTTAAAAAAACTAAAAAACACGTTTTTAAAGAACATCGAACTAAAAAGTGAAAAATATTTTTTTCAAATAAGCTTAAAACAATAGCGAACGAAAAATACTAGTATTGTCATCAATACTATCAATGTATTGTTATATATGAAGCGCACATCGCTTTTTTCACACTAATAATAGTATTTTTAGTTTGTTATTGTTTCAAACTTATTTTGAAAAAATATTTTTTACTTTTCAGTTTGATGTTCTTTAAAAGCGTGTTTTTTTTTAAACTATATTAATTTTGATGAAGACTTGAAGATAAGTGAGGAAGAAGATCAAACTGTTTAATCTTCCTCTTGAAGATGACCACTTAGTGATCGAAACACGTTTTTATCGTAAGGTCAAAACACAAGTACTATGGGAAAATCCTCAGGACGCTATGAGAGCTGTGTAAAAGTAGTGATTCACATTGGATTCACTGGAGATTAAATCGGTTTGGAGAAACGTTCTCAGGACAGTTCTCCAAATGAAAGACTTTTCAAACAGTGTAGTTTAAGTTGTACTGGTTGAATGTCAAAACGATGAGCAGCCTCGATCCAGCCTCGATCCTAGATCCAGACTTGAATCAAGAATACTTTAATTCAATCGTTAATTCAGGAAGAGAAAATGATGACTTTCACTTCTATTCGTTTCTAAATGAAATCTTGTATATCGTATCATCGCAGTGGAGCCCATCAACAATCCTTCAAAAAAGTGAAATATGCATCCTTTACCCGCGACAGTTTTTTTTTACAAATCACGCATAACTGTGACAAACTACACCAGTCTCGTTTTCTCGTCACACGTATATCCTGCCGTAACATATGCCGCCCATCAAAAAACTCTTATTTCAGCAAAATATATGAAAAATTCATGTTGACGACGGAATTTTCGAAAAACGTGAGAACGTTGCAATATGATACACAGAGTAGATACTAATAGGTATTTACCACGGAAAACCTGCGTCATAAATGGTTTTCCTAACAAATATAAATTGAGAAAGTTCCGCAAGAACGAAAATAACGACTTGGCGAGTTTTGAGTAATAATTATTTCAAAACTGCGAAGTGAAATGAAGATTTGCACGAACAGGGAGTTTTGCGCTTTGTACTTTGTTAATTACATGCTGTGAGCATTGCAGAAATGCACAGCGAGGATACAACTCACCTGCAGTTCAGATATGTGAAATTTCTTTCTTCTTTCAGTTACCTTTCAAATATTCTCGTAAAGTATCGTTGGTACAGATTTGGATTGCCATTTCTGGTAATGTAACGTTTTCAAAGCAATATTTCCGAAAAAATACCGAACTCAACGACGTTGACCAAATACTTTCTTCGAATATCCCAACTCACAATCTCTTCCTTTATTGTTTTCGGGTTTTGCTCCTATAAAACATTGTGTTCTACAAAGATCTGCACTAGAGCCCTATGCTTTCTATAATATAGCGGCTTATCGATCCGGTATGCCCTGCTAGCAGAGCAAACTTATTTACATTCATTTTCTCAGGTTTGGCATCTACGAAGCATTGTGAATTCCATAGATCTTTCCTGGAGTCCTTGTTATTGAAAGAATGGTTTGATGTTAGAAGAAACTCCAATAATAATCCAAACAGTGCAACACAAGTACTGTTAAATTGTTTACTTTAAATTGTGTGCGATAGCATTTATCCACCTCTTATGTGGTATTCACTGTATGCAAAATAATGAGCCATAAATACAAGTGAACTGGATACGGTTTCACAATCCTTATGCAGAGTGCAACAGACTGTTGGTTGATACTGCAGGTCACAGCATTCTGGAAATGACCTCTGACTTTATGTTTCTAACTGTCAACTACGAACTGCGTTATGAAGTACCGCTCTCGAGTAGAGAGGACTGGATTCTCCGGGAGAAACAAATATTAGAAGCAAATAGTTGTTGATTTACAGATAGACCAAAAGTACCTTTCGGCTTTGGTGCAGACCATATTGGCCTGGAAGCCAATGAGGCTGCTGACTTCCTTGTACAGAAGGGTGCTGCAAGCAGCTTCATCGGACCAAAACTCGACTTTGCCAAGTTCTGGCTTTGCCAAACAAAGACTGTACACCTGGATGGCAAGAATATTTACGGAATTTTGGCAGATTCTTCCAGGATTAGCTAACTTCAAGGCGTTTAATCACCTTTCGAAGCTTGATACAAAACAGTTGTTGAACTACAGTAGGAATAAACTACGATGTCAAACAGGCCTTCTTACAGGTCACTGTCATTTGAATCATCATATCCAACGACTCGGACTGTCGGAAGACCGTGTGTGTCGCCTCTGTTTGGAAAATGATGAAACAGCCGAACACATATTTTATGCGACCGAATCAGGTTTTCAAAGTTTAGCAGAGCCGTACTGTTCCCATCTGACCTGAAAGACCACTCACCATACAAACTAATCGGCCACAATGAACCTTTGCGGCTGGCGATGGAGGTTCGAATTGACCCACTCATTTGGACCTAACCTAATCTAACTTACAATCCATATAGTAGAATATATTTCAAATTTCAATAATATTGAAACAATTGTCGTTATAGGTATTCAATATAGATAAACTTTTTCTGTCACACTAAATAATTTGGAGGAATCGGTCAAAATTTATCATGATGATAATAAGTTGACGAAACGCAGTGAGGTATTACGCGTCGCATCTACTGTGAGACGACGGGGACCGATTAGCGGGGGTGGGGGGGGCGGTCTAAGCAATAACGCGCCATCGCAGAGACCGCGACCCGAATGCGGGCAGTAGTGTGAGGACAGACGTTGTTGACGGTTGTGTTTTGCGAATTTCTTTATAGAAAACATAATTCGATTTTCGAAGCTATTAATTGCTCAGTGCAGTTGGCATATTTTTATAGTGAAAATAGAAATCACTAACTGTTGCTCGCTCTTATATCAACGTACAGCCAAAGCTACTGAACCTAGAATCTTGATATTTGCAGGTGAGTTCTTTGTACAGCGTAAATAGAATTGAGAAAGGGAATCAGAGGAATTACACGTCCAAGGGAGAAAATAGGGATTCAAATATTGTATTGAATACCATCAGTTTTGAAGGTGTAAACCTGAAGCTTCGCGTCTATAAAATATATTGTACCTATTTGTCCCAAATTGTCTGCCACGAAACTCAATGTGACAAACCAAATTCTACGTGGGCGAAGCCTCGGAAAATCTCTAGTATATCACCTATATAGGAACGATGTATTGTGAATCGTTCTGTCATATCCATGATGACAATTGAGAAACTTCCATAATTTTTTTGCGAAATTAATTACACAAAAATACACATTAGATACACTCATTGAAGCTTAGTTATCAAGTCACCCCACCATACAATTTTCAGACCACCAGTTTTACGATAGATTCATCAATCCAACTGATAAGCAGTTTTCCGAAACAGAAATCCAATTGAATAGTCAATACAATTCATTGCATAATTTTCACTACAGTTTCAAAGTAAAAATTGATCAATGAATTGTATTAATCAGTTTTCATATGGATTTCCATCAACTATCGGCCAGTTCTATTCAATTATTGAAGAAATCCAATTTACTGATGAAAGTTCCGAACATAGCAAACAAACTTCTACCCCAAAAAAAAACCCATAGATCTTACGTATAGAAACAAAAAGTGCACTCGAATCTATAACCACGGATGTCAACTTAATATATAGATCAGTACACATCATGAGAAACAGTCTATATTTCATATTACAATCACGATTAGAAAAAACTAAAATCAATCATCCAGAAAATGCATACCAACAATATCACATCTACAAAAGCAAACAAAGGTTACACAGTTATCGCTCTTTACAATGATATTTTCATAAACAAAACACTAGATTTCATGGAAACGAGGACTGTGGTGATTTTGTCAAACAAAAACAACGAACAAATTTCAAAGCATGGTAAAAAGCATTCAACAAGCTCTCATCAAATCTGTACATATATACGAATACAGCATGTCCAATCCACAAATATATACAGTCAGAAAACTTCATAAACAACATCATACCATTAGTTCAGTGATGTTTTTCGAATCAAATTTTCAAGTACCTGATAAATAACATCAAAATGAGCTGGAAAAATTTCTACGACTCTATAGAAGTATTCAGATATACGAGATGACAATCAGAACTACTGAAAGTACTAAATATGGAAAATGTCAATGAAACTCGATTGAATTTTCCAGAATTGAAGATGTATCTACGTGTATTTCCTTTTTTTTGGGCTAAAATACATGAGTGGTTTCAACTACAAAGAACAAATATCTAACTTCAAATATTGCTATATATTTGACCACAATTAGGTATATCACGTCCGATAATCACGGGAATACATGTCGACCAGTCGAAAATTTCGAATGTTTTGGATTGACTTTCTTTGCTATTCTACTTATCCCAAAATTTATTCAGAAGGAAGTGAAATACAGAAGATAGAAAACACTTCTATGAACCTTGATTCTTAAATTAGGAATCAATAACAAGCAGTCACGTTCGCCGCCGCGACCAGTAGTCCGACAGCGAAATATCTTTATCGAAATTATCTTGATATTGCTTAGAAAGTTTTCGGTTCTAGACCTAATTTTGAGTATACGAGAAGGAGTATTGAAACCTTCGATTATATTCTTATGAATATTCAAGCAGAATTGGATCTTAATTACATAACACTATTTTTTGTGAAACTAAAACATAAAACAATTTCTAACTTGTAATTGACCGTAGAATGAATAATAAATTTATAACTTTTCAATCAGTCATTATTTATTCCCACAATCTCTTCACTACATGTTTGAATCTATGCTGTGGATGGTCAGATTTTCAAATAGCTGGTCTCAAATAGCTCCGTGCCTCGCGGCCTACTGATTCATGCCTTTGTTTTGCTAGTCCGCCGCGCGGCAAGTCGCCTACGCGGTTCGCTCGGAACATTTCGCCAGTCGCTTCGTCAGCCGCTGTTGCGCGTGGCTTCATAATTACATTGCTATGCGTTTATTTCAGTTGCTAGACGCTTCGCTGTTCGCACCGCGCTGTAGTTTGAAAATTCTCTTTGAACCAGGAGAGTTTCCCCAAAGAACAACACCGTAGCTGATGTGTGAGTAGAATAATGCAAAGGACGTCATTTTTAGAATCTCACCGCTTGTGATGTTTTGCAGTTGAGGAAGGATAAATATTGCACTAGATAGTTTATTCGCGAGAAGATCTGTATGTTGGTGCCAAGATAAAGTACTGTCGACAGTAATGCCAAGTAATTTTACACACAGCTGTTAGCTGAACCTACAGTGGTGAACTCAAGATTTTGAGTTTTGTCACTATTCAACTTCAATTTATTTACTAGAAACCAAGTGTTGGCTTAATTTTCAACTCATTTCATTACTTGTGGAATGTTAGATGATGTGTTAGGAATCACACGTTAAAAACCTCGTTAGTCCTCAGCTCGCACAAGTTTCTCAACTTCTGATACTTGTCGTTCGTATGGGGGCGACAGCTGATTAACGGAAAAACAGATTACAAACAGATTTTTTTAAACAGATTTATCGCTATATATTAAAGTTTTATCATCTGCATAGAGAATGATCTCATAAGGAGACACGAAGTGATCATACAGACGCTTTTTCATTATTATTTCAACGACTTTGGATAAAATAGAGATGATAGATATGGGACTGTAATTGTCCAGGGAACATGGGTCCCTCTTCTTGAACACTGGAATTACTTTCGCATATTTCTAAGCGTCAGGAAAAACACCTGTCTCAGATATGTGGTTGATCAGTCCTGTTAAAGGCAAAATTACAATTTTGAGATGCTCCCTCACAAAAAGAATCCAATGAGTTTTAAAATGTTTCCCTATGAAACTGCGGTACTCTATAGCATATTGAAAGTTCTCCTTTGATGGATATGTCTACGGAGCAGTTTCATAAAAGACCACTGACGAGGCGGTGATAAATAAAGTAATTGACTTTACTGTCTGATCTCATTGAGTTTTATCACTCTAGTTATTACTCAAACATAATCTTCTTCGGGAATTTCATTTTCCCCATAAAACGCGTAGGGAAAGCCTTGGATTGTCGTTTCTATTTTCATCGATGTTGCTAGTCAACCTTAACAATAGCCTGCAATTGATATTCGAATACTTGAGATTTACAAAAAGATTTGAGATAGTTGAAGTTGAAGGATATTATTCTGCTTTGCTGGGAAGATTATGAAAAAATTTAAGTCTAGATTCAAAATGTTGAAAAATCAAATAAATAATCGATAACAATCCTAGAAAAAGTGCTTCGTATTTCTACTCATCTATCTCGGAACAGAAAATTGTGAGAAATTCCGGAAGGAAGGGGAAAGTTATACATTTCAAATTCCTTCATTTTCTGCTGCTTGAGTTTCCTAGAATTGTTTGTACGAAGATGGAGACGAAAGCTTAAAGTTGCTTTCCTGATAACTAATATCTTTATGAAAACATACTCTTAAACGAAAGTACTTCTCATATGAAGTGCAGACGAAAATGATCCTTTCTTTTTCTCACCCTTGAATTGGACAAGCAATCAAGATCGAAAAAAATTATGTGAAAAAGCACTACTTTGACTACTTCTTGATGAAAAAGAAAAAAGTGTTGCATCATTTGTTTTTGTGATTTCTGGTTTCATAGGTAGTTCAGTTCTCTGTACAACACTGTTTCACTTCTGAAAATTGATTCAGCCATTCTGGAGTAATAGTCAGTTCAATAATTGTTTCTTGAATCAGCAAACAAAATTCCAGTAGCAACTGTGTGTTTATGGTACCCTACAAATGTCAAATTTTCCATTTGAACATCTAGATCTAGATATAGGTGTAGCTTTTGAAAAAATTAATTTCAAACTTCTTCAGCAATATTTCGTGAAGCAGAAAATTAATTTGCTAACAGATTTCGTCATCATCTGGAGATGATTGGTAAATACTTCCAAAATTTATTGCAATGCATAAAAATAAATTTTTAAAACATTTTTCTTTGAAACCCTCTTATTATTGTTTGGTTGTAGATTTTTCAAATAAATTTGAAACTGCTAATTAATCTGGAATGGCTGACCAGCCTTCCAAAAGTAGAACAGTATAGACACGTCTAGAGAAGCTATTGTATAGCTAAACATGTGTTGTGTATTTGTAAAATTGTTCAGGGGAAATTTCCAAATAAATGTTTTGAATAAACCAAAATAATGATGGAACTGAATAAGATATTCGAATAATAGCTACGGAGTGGAAGTGAATGGAGATTTCTAGAAATCAGCCGAAATAAAACTTGAGTTATTGAATATCAGAAAAACGTTAAGCTATCAATGAGTGCAGAGTTTTTCAGTCTGAATGGGAAATTGCATATTCTTCAATGGATTGGAGAGATACCACTGTTTTTCATTTGCAATGGAACAGTTGCTGTTTATGAAGAATTTAATTTGAAGAGACACTATTATACGAATCATAAATCAAAATTCAATTGTCACACTGAAAAAATAAAAACGGATACATTGCTATCTTCAAAATGAAAATTTCTAGGTCAAAAATTGATGTTTACTAAAGCTAAAACTGAGATCGAAGATGCTCTGAAATCAAATTTTATCATTGCATTATGAATCGCAGAGACACCAAAACATTCCCTGATGTTTAAAATCTGTTTTAATCTATTTAAAATCTGTTTTTCCGTTGATCAGCTGAGGCCCCCATACGAACGACAACTCTCAGAAGTTGAGAAACTTGTGCGAGCTAAGGACTAACGAGGTCTTACCTTTTAACTATTAATTTTATTAAAGACTGTATGTTCAAAGTTGACGATGTTTCATTACCATTTGAAAAGTCGGTTATTTAAAATCCATTCAATTTTGAAGCTTCAAGGGGACCAGTTCATATGCAAATGGAGTTGATATATTTTCATTAGAACAGTGTTTTGAAAGACAAATTCAGAGAAGTTAACGATGTTACATTTTATACACAATATTTTAAGAGTTTCGATAACTACCCGGAATTAAAAAAGCACGCATTCTGTGCCTGTTTCGTAGTACACAGTTATGTGAGCTGATGTTTTCTGTCATGGAAATAAATGAATGTAGTTCAAAAAAACTGAAAAAATACGCTTTTAAAGAACACCAAACTTAAAAGTTGAAAATATTTTTTTAAATAAGCCTAAAACAATAACTAACAAAAAATACCAGAATTATTGTGAAAAGCGATGGGCGCTTGATATACAACAAATATGGGACAACGCTTTTTTCACTAGTACTTTCAATTCTTTTTTTTTGAGCTTAATAAAAACTTTTTTTCAACGTTTCAGTTCGATGTTGTTCAAGAGCGCGTTTTTCAGTTTTATCAAACTATATTGACTTTTCATTTTTTAGTTTCCTATGCTATGAGAGCGTGTTTCTTAGACTTTTCAAACTATATTTATTTTATCTAAACTTTGGGATCAATCAACCGTATATTGTTTAGAAAAATGACTATAGATATTTTCCAATTCCGAAAGAGCCTGAAAATCAACTACCAAGCGCAAGGCAGTAAGCGCGTTGAAGGTGTTGATAAAAAAAAGAAGTCTTTTCAAGTGAAGAAATACATGTGAAATGAGTTCGAATTATATCAAGGAGGTTACGTACGGCGTCATCTGCCCGCGAATAGATGAATCAATAATGTCGATAATTATGTCAAATACAGATCCCGAGCTTGAGAGTTACAAATAAACAAACGAAGATACATACATACACATAAAGATGAAACTAATGAAAGCGTGTTAAACAATTGAAAACAAAAATCATCACGTACAACTACAAACGAACATCTCCAATCAATTCCTGAAATTTTTTCAACGAATATGATACCTGACTTGTACACTTTTTCATGAGTCTGGCCTGCCTACACATTATAAATTCAATATACAGGGTGTGACTGAATAAGTGTGAAATATTCAAGGAGGTGATTCCTCATAGAAAAAGAAAGATAAGATTTTTCATATAAAGAAATTTCATTGGAGCATCCCTTGTCTAGCTACAGCCCCTTGAAGGGGATACATAAAATTTGTTTAACAATTTTTTTCACAAGCACTAAAAAAGTTACAATATGGAAATCAACCTGACGTTTTGTAATACCAAAAAGAAACTCAGCCAGAAATGTATTTGGTTCACCCCATGGTTGTAAGGGCTAAAATTTATTTACAATGTAACTTTTTGTCTAATTATTTATTTAACATGTAAAAATCTATTTTCGATAGCATGTTTCATTTTGAACAAAAAATGTGTCTTGTGTTTTTTGTCCAAAACGAAACTAATATATCTAGTAGATCGCTATTAGCGATAGTGACAATTACATTGGTATGACACTGTCAGTTTTCGAATTTTCGAAATTGATTTGATACAAATTGTGTGTTGTTGTTCTACCAGTACCTAAAAAATTGCTTTCCAGCTGAATGTTGATCATACGACGGTATTTCGAATTCTGAAGGAACAACTCTTGGTAAATTTTCGTTTTGAGGACACCCGGCGATTTTGAAAAAATTTTTAACTGTACTTACGTATTTTCATGCGTAAATTACGAATCCGAAAGGAAAAAGAGGTGCTATCCCTTATTTACGAAGTTACGGCTCTTCAAAGTTCTCAAAAGGGCGACTTTTCAGCCTTCTTTTTCACAAAATAAACTATTTAAAAACACAAACTTTTAGTTACGGCCCTTCAAAGTTCTCAAAAGGGCGACTTTTCAGCCTTCTTTTTCACAAAATAAACTATTTAAAAACACAAACTTTTATTTACTAGGTCACCTTCACATCTTATTCCTCCTTCTTTGGTACTTTTCACTTGAATAATCAACATTTTTCTTATGACAAACTCAATTTAAAAACGAATGTTTCTCCTGGTGACATTCTTATATTTCTAGGTTAGTTACTAGTGACATTTCAGAAAATAACGGATGGTATTTGCTACTACTAACTATTTCAATTCGTAATACACTACTAGAAACTAATTTACGATCTGAAGAATGAAGGTATAAAACACTTGAATTACTTTAGGAATATTGTCTACATCAGTCGTACCAACAATGTCATTAACCTTAAAAACGTAAAATAGAGAGATATGTAACCAAAAAGCATCTCCGTATATTTTTTAATATTTTTATTGAAAAAATGTTGATTATAGAAGTGAAAAGGGTCAAAGAAGGAGGAATAAGGTGTAAAGGTGACCTAGTGAATAAATGCTTGTGTTTTCAAATAGTTTATTTTGTAAAGAAGAAGGCTGAAAAGTTGCCCTTTTCTGAACTTTGAAGGGCCGTTACTTTGTAAATAAGGGAGAGC
>WOGP01000216.1:0-28457 GCA_015342065.1 Leptinotarsa undecemlineata
CTTATAAACTTTTTTTCTCGTTGCTTCATGTAATAATAGCAGGGACATATCCCAGACGAGTAGATCTGATGAGGTCTATAGTAAAATGAAACTGATATTGGATTTTGGGTGCAAAGTTTTTGTGTTTAATTTTCAATAATATGCAAGCCGTAAATAATTTAAAAAACATCCATCGTGGCAAAATACGAACCCGTGCATATATGGATTCTCGTTAATATAACAAGTACTCTTTATATAATTGCATTCAATATTTACACTGCAAGTTTGATATGATAAAGTTTCCAATGCCTTTTTCATTATCGACATGGGAACCACTCTGATACCCAAATGATATAGTATATAAAAAAACAGCCAAACATCGTTCATCAGGGAATAGTCATTAATATTTAAACCCTGCATCGGTGTAGTGGTTTTCAACCATTTGGTCACTTTCAAAATTGCATTTTATCATAGAACATTCAATTTGTTCCGAATGAATTTGATTTGCTAATGTATCCGTTAAATTTAACGCATACATTCATTCGACTGGGTTTTCAATCAAACTAATAAAACGTTCATTGACTTTTGCATTACGATGGTGAAGGGTCAGTTTTCAAAAACTATTTCATTCATATTATCATCATTATACTTGGTATGAGTAATAAGTATACAAACAGCGATATGGGAATATTCCCATAGGACTGAAGTGCTTTATGGTCTGTGCATGCCAACAAATAAAAATAATTTTCTTCCGTATTCAACATAGGTAATAGTATTCCTAGTGAGTCGATGAACGTTTCAAAGGAAACATGTTTAATGTTTGTAATGCAGATAAGTTCGTCGGTCTGCCGAAAACATTTTATGTGACATATTATATAAGATAAACTGGGAAGTTCATTATTAAATAGTTATCCACGATTATTTTATACATGAAATATATTTTAATGTGCATTTCACACACAACGAACCTTTTTCAGCTGAAATTTTCAAATAAATCACAATGATTTTGTACTCTTTCAGACAGGTAGGTACATTTCAAAATTAAAATGCCATTATAATGATAGATATTTTTGTCACCTACAAATTTAAAAAATAACTCCTTCAAACCGACGACTCTGGCGAGAACATTTTCGTAGAACAGTTTTTCCTTCATGAAGGGTTAGCTTAATGAAGTGCCATTTGTCAAGAGGCCATCATCAGGCTCGAGGACGCTCCGGTGAATAATCGCGAAGCTGTTATTTTTTAAATAATGATGAAAGTGGTGGTGAAGTGCTCGGTAAATTTTAATTTAGTCATTATTTCGGCTCTAGTGTGTTACTTCATGTTGCCTTCATTTTACGAGTTTCGCGAATTGTTTTATTCAGTTGTATGTGTTACGTATAATGCGCCTTTCACAATATTTCCAGTCGTGAAATTTCGTTTATATAAAAGCGACGTGTACTCTGAATGGTTCACAAGAAATTGTAATCATGCGGTTTTTCTTTTCATGTTTAGTTGATAGGAAGTCATTCTATTTTTTATTGATTGAATTGATTGAGAGAAGCTTTTAACAATCTTAAAAATTAGAAATTTTCAACATTCGTTTCGTTTTTAACCATTTTCATATAACTGAAATTTATGTGAAATTCATCAACTTTAAAAACTATCACAGTTTGGTGATTAAAAATCTGGCAGTCAATCATCTAACACTGTTTCATCGGTTATGTCTCAATAGCCAGACGAACACGTGCAACATCATTTCGACTATGAATTGTCAATAATTTCATCATTACTATTCACTGAAGGGTACTTTGTGTAAATAATGTTTCATTCCATCTTTCTATTTCTTGGTTGACTGTTGAACCAATTAAAAAAATGTTACAATAAACCATACGTCATTCTGATAAAATACAGGACAAAATGTTATAGATTCTGCAAGGAATGGAAGTAACACAGTAAAAGTCGAATTTATTTACTTTATTCAACTCTGTACATTTTGTACCTGTTCATGCTCTTTCTGGATTGGAATTCCTTAGATTGCTAACATCAATTGCATACCCATTATTAATTATTGGTACTTCTGTATCTATCTTGCTCTTTAATATTTTGGGCTGGTTGGTAAAGATTTAATAGCTTTTGAATATGCTTAAACGTATTCCTTTTTTTTTCACGAAAGTGTGATCATGCTGTTTACCATCAAGTTAGACCAGAAACACATAATATGTTTTCGGCAGACCGACAAATGGTTGAAAACCACTACACCGATGCAGGGTTTAAATATTAATGACTATTCCTCGATGAACGATGTTTGGCTGTTTTTTTATATACTATATAATTTGGGTATCAGAGTGGTTCCCATGTCGATAATGAAAAAGGCATTGGAAACTTTATCATATCAAACTTGCAGTGTAAATACTGAATGCAATTATATAAAGAGTACTTGTTATATTAACGAGAATCCATATATGCATGGGTTCGTGTTTTGCCACGATGGATGTTTTTTAAATTATTTACGGCTTGCATATTATTGAAAATTTAACACAAATACTTTGCACCCAAAATCCAATACCAGAGAGCGTTGTTTCATTTTACTATAGACCTCATCAGATCTACTCGTCTGGGATATGTCCCTGCTATTATTACATGAAGCAACGAGAAAAAAGTTTATAAGTAAACCCTTCCAAATCCGTAACTCTCGTAGTAGTATTTGGAAAGACAGCTAAGAGTAGGTCCTCGAAAAAGTCGTGGTGAAGAGATATAATTATCAGAGGGGAGCTGAAACCAGATATGATGTATTAACCTAACACAAAGGTGGGTAAATCCATGATGGCATAAGAATATTTAGAATATTAGAAATAGGTAGAGTCTATAGGAAGCAATAAGAACACTCTTGAATTTGATTTCCTTTACATCGTTTTCAATAACTGGGAAGGCAAATTTGGACCAATTCAGATTATTAAGTTCACCGAAGCACAATAGATCTTCAGATACAGAAATTTCAGCATATTTTAGGAAACAAACGTCATACATGTTCAGGAAGTAAACTATCGATGGGTTAGTGAATGCCGTGAAAACTTGAAATTGTTAACCTACAGAAATAGATTAATTTTGTACTGGGTGCTGCAACATAAAGCGGTCACAAGCAAAGCTAGACACGAATCATCAACTCCTTCAACATTGTTGAGGAATCGGCTCAGAATAACTACAGGAATACTCACAGGACATTGTACATTGAGAGGATACCTGAACAAAATAGGACTGTATAATGAATACCTTTGCTGCAAACGGTGCAAAAAAAGACAGAGGCAGACACAATCATGTTTTGCACAACCATAGTCAAGTCCAAAATGGAAAGGAACAATACTTTTAGGATAGGTGTTATGGAAAAATGGGACAAAAAACCAAGTAGTAGTAAACGATTCCTTTTCGAATCAATAGTACAGGAACAAGCTCTCTGTCTTCTTTGATAAGAACCTTTGAAATTGTTTATTTGAAATTGTTTATTATTGGTAAAAAAATTTATGCGATTTGAACAGAGTCAATATGGTTTGTAATAAAAGTTAATGAAGTTGTTTCGGCATGAAATGAACTCACCAACCTAATGCGTAATCACTCAAGACAACCCAACCGGCTACCACTCATCTTCCCCCTCAATAAAATTTTTCAGAAATGAAATTGTATGTCGTTACCAATTTTTTCCTCTCGTGTTTTGTTGATTGACGAATAATTTCATGTCTCAACAGCTTTCCAATGAATTGTCAATACGACGTTTGATGGTCTGGACCAGTAAAATGTTGGTTAGATGAGATTACTAATGTGGGGATGGCGATATTCAAAAGCTGAAATACCTAACCAAGGGTATAACCAAGTTTACCATCAAACTTAACACATTTTGATCCAGATCTTTCAGATTATAACAACTATTTCTGTAAAGGCTCTATATGTAGTAAACTTAAACAAAATCTAATTAACTAGTCAGACCAATACTTTGAACGCGACACTTTTCAGTGTCGCGTCCAGTGTTGGATAACAAAAGAAAGGTGATCAAATCTTATGATTTTTTGGCGGAAAGCATTGTCGAATTCAAAGGAACACCTTGTCGAGTTCATGTTAACAGTGAAAAACTCGTTGTTCGAGACTTGAATTATATTGTTATATAAGCGAAGGAACCGAAGTTCGTTACCTGTTGTAGAAGATATGACGGTTTTTACGGCCGGTGTTGTTTTACGTCGGTTCTCCCTTTTTATTACAAGAGATCCTTTTTGCGCTCTCCCAACCTTAATATCATCAAGTAGAGCTCCTCAAATTGCTCCGCAAACACATTCGGCCAAGGAATGACGGACAAATTTCCCAGATATGAGCTATGGAGTAATTGAAATATAAAACTTACGGTATTTTGATGTGCTCTCGAGACGACTCTCCGGCTTACCTGCAAATAAAAAATATGTCGTTAATAAAAGTCCGACGTTAAATGCGTTTTATAGAGTATTAATAATAAAAAAGGGCGACGTTACAGAGGTTTTCGAAGTTACAATGAGGGCGATTTTAAGTTTTGTAGAGGTTATACGATACAACCATGTAAGTTTTGCCTTTACCTTTCGAGTCTTCCATTTTGTATCCGGGATCTACGATTTTTCATGAAAACGATTTTATGAAGAAGTTTCCGCTAACAAAAATAAATTTCCCAGCTTTATTTAACTTCTGATACAGACATCTTCGGTACTTGTTAAACACGTTGAAAATCCATCATTCAGTGGCTATCAAAAAAATGAAACAGAAAGTTGGACCAATTAAATTCTGGTAAAACAGAATAAAGGTGAATGAATAACTTCTTGTTGGTCTTTTGAAAGAAATTTCATATAATTGCAGAGATTCCAACAGGTTTATCTTTCGCCCTTCATTTTATATATGTAATATGTCGTAGTCCATGTTAAAACTGTGTTTATTCTCTAAAAGATGGCAAGCATAGGTGGAATTCGATTTTTTATTTTAAAACTTTTTTTATGTAAGATAATTCTGGGTTTGAAGTTTCTGATGATTTTTCACTATATGTGAGTGTTTGGTTTAGTATTATTTTTCAATTCTTTGAAAAATGTTTGTCAAAGATGTTGAAGTTGTTGTTTACTGCAAATTGTTTTGTCAAATACAATTCTATAAGTTATAGTTCACCAAAATGTCTCAACGAAAATGTCTGCCGTTTTAAATATCAAAACTAAAGGAACGGATTGAACAAATGCTTTGTTTTACAAATCTGAGTCACCCATTCGGTGAAAGATAGAATTGATATCTCTAGTACAGAATAAGTTCAACACAACACTTTCCTCAAACATCTGACGATTAACATTTTTCTCAACGCGCCTGAATCAATTCTTATCCAGCGACTAATTGTACCTTCAAAATTCGAAGAAGAAATACCTGAGCAAATTTACCGATTATTACAACAGATGTGGGTGCAAATAAAAACACTTAATGGATAGAACACCGTTATACAAGAAAAGGACAAAAATATGTGGAATATATAGACATAGACCAATCATGCTTCTAAATTTATTTTTAAAGAACAAACACAACCCCTACATGAAAATCCTTAAGGCCCCCAAAGCACTTACGAAAGTACTGATTCACGTTGGATTTGAATCACTGTGGAATAAATTCATAGGGAGAAACGTTCTCAGAAAGTTTATTCTAACTGAACGCAGTTCACCAAATGAAAGAGTTCTTTGACAGTGAAGTTTGAGGTGTACCTCAAAACGATGAGCAGCTACAGTCTGTCGCGTATTTCTGATATTTACCGCTCTTGGTGGAATCAAACGTGCCACGTCACTTGAAACACCTCCTGTGAAAGTATCTATAAAAAAAAGACAAGCCTCCAACCTTTCTTCGCCCCAGACTGTCAACTTTGTAAGTGATGTTCGAGTATTATGTCGTGGCTCTTTTCTGGATGGAGTCCAGCAGTTTTAGCATATGCTTAGGGGCGGAGCTATAAACATGAGAATGGAGACCTTACAAGAAACAAAACTGAAAACTCAGTCAATGAAAAGAGGAATGCCATATAAATACTGAAACAACTCCTTCACATTTTGCAGAGATACAACACGTAGTATTCATCGAGTTCCAGGGCGGTGATGATGATGATGATCTTTTGAAGTATGTTGAACAACAAAAGACTTTTCAGATCTACGAAATCGCAATCTTTCCAAAACCTGTTTGAATATCTCATCTATTCTGACCAACATATTCATAAATATACATTTTTGTTTTCAATCATCTGTCTTTCGAGTTGCATAACGTCCATTGGGGTAGGTACTCTGAGAGGCTATTTTCATGTCCAGTTTTTTCGAAATTTCCCACCGTACCGTTGTTTTACCTTGGTTGGTATGGAATGATAATAAACATTTTCTAATTAACTTATCGATAGGGCGATTAGGTTGGTACAAATTTCATTATCATTTTATATTTTTTATCCTCTATAAAATTAACGTTACATATTTTTGTACTCTGACATTTTCAGATAACGTGATGCTTTTTAATTCAACTAGCGAAACATCTGGCTCCGCACGGGTGCAATGTTGTGATGAAAAGATAATTTTATTTTATGGACGCGACTTTTTCCCCCGCGGCTGGAGCTCTAGTTGGAATATTTAAAAATCTTTTTTTATTGCATATCTACAACATAAAGCGAACTAACATATAAAATTTCAGCTTCCAAAGATATAACGGTACGGAGAAACAGTAACGAAAAGATAACTTTATTTTATAAACGTGCCTTTTCCCTAGCGGCTGGCTTCCTTGTTGGAATATTTTTAAAATCCTTTTTTGTTGCACATCTAAAACATAAAACGAAACTTCATACAAAATTTCAACCTCCGAAAATAAAGCGGTATGGAGAAATAAAGATGGAAAGGTAGTTTTTATTTGTAAACGCTCCCCTTTTATCTCCAGGGGAATTCCCAGTTGTAAAATTTAAAAATCCTTTCTTATTTCACATCTACAACATAAAATAAGGTTAGGTTAGGTTAGGTGGTAGAACAAACCTGTAGTGTTCTACACTGCACTATTGAACTTCGCCTTTTGGATATATATTGTATTTCACCCATAAAAAATTCAAGCCTCCGAAATTATAGCAGTACGGAGAAACAGTGACGAAAAAGTAAGTTTTATACGCTTCTAGAACCTAAGAAGCACCTATATTTGACTTGTTTGATTGATGACCTAATTATTCTGTAGAAATTTATACTGAATATAGAATAAAGAAAGTAACTTCTGTCTAATATCTACTAAGTTTATTATTTGTTACGACCGGTCTTAAATAATAAACTTAGTAGAAATTAGACAAATGTTATTATCTTTTTTATTGTCTATATTCGAGCACCTATACTAAATTTTAGCTTCTTAGGACTCACCAGTACGGAGGTATGAAGATGAATGAGTGAGTGTTAAATGAGCGACTTTCTCATTTATGAGTGTGGATGGGTAACAAAACACAATACATATGCACTAAAGTTGGAAAGTAAACGTTTATCATGGCTTTTCATTATTTTGAGGTATCGCCCACAGGAGATCAAGACAACATGTATTGTAGTAATCCACGTGTTGAAGCAATCAAACATACGACAAATAATAAATGTCAAACAAAGGACGTTAACATAATATATATATTTTCGAAATGAAAGCAATACATTGTCATCGTGCTCTTGATCTACGCGAAACCATCACCTCTCGATGTGTGACGATTACAAAATGGTTCGACAAAACGCAGTTGTTAGTCAACCCCAAAACCATTTGTCACCAGAGAGCCTTTATTATCGTTTAAATGGTATAAAAGCGGAGAAATACACTCCAATACAATATGTGTACCAGTTCGAGTGCTGTATCTAAGCGAGTAAAAGTGAAACCGCTCCACCATTTAAAACTCGTACGTTTTCTTTGGGTGAATGTTGAAATTTATAATACATTCTTTTTCTTTGAGAGGAACTAAAATAAATACCGTAACTCGACTTATATTGAGATGGGAATTTCGGTATTAAAATTTAAATGTTTTCTCTAGGAAGTTTGATTGAAGGCATTTTAAGAGATCTACTGAAACGCGACAGGAAGTTTGAGTTGTCCCATCTTTCCAGAGGAAGAAAATAAGCTTTTCGTATATTTTTTGTAAATCTTTGATATTATTTTCATAAAAAAAGCTGACTTTGAGTAGACAATATTAATGTGATATTGAATAATAAAACATATTTCTCAATCAATTCAAATCTTATTGTCAGAGAAGTACTAACACTTATAATTGGCGTATGGGGTTGAAGAGGTTACTATGTTAACATACGGTTCATAAAATTCGTAATTTTTTTTCATGTTCATACCTGCTGCTAGTTTCCTGGTGGTGTCAATTTTGTCGAATAAACGTGCACCGAGAAGTAATTTGCAGTAAATTGAAAAGAGATTATTTGTTGAAAGAGCTTGATTATTGGGATGCAATCTTTTTTTGGCTTTTTACTTCTTCATATTCATACAATAAATTTGGTAAACATCATTTTTTACGAAGTTTCTCTTGTATAAAGATGGATAATTAAGAAAATTATATTTCGACAGGTACAATTTTTTGCCAATCAAATAGATATTAATCGAGTTCAATAGTCAATGCCAAATCCATACAAAAAATGCAATTATATTTTTGTTGACAATACACCACGATGCGTATGAATTTTATCCGAGGAATACTTCAAATAATCCAGTATTTGTGTAGTTTGCCTGAATGAATTCCAGAATTTTTCAATATGCCACCAGAATACCGAACCAATAATCAATTTGAAGTACGAATTTCAGATTTTACCGAACGATATTTTTACATAACGAATTGAAACTGGCATGTTTCAATTAGTATGAGAGAAGTGGTCAAACCGAACTTTGAAGGCTTATAACTCAGCCATCGAAAGGTCTCTATTTCACGTTATCAACCATGGAACATATGTAATCTGCTTAAGTTAAGTTGATTAAGCCAAACGAGGTTCTTCATAAACTATTAGTTATAATTTGTACTCAACAATATTCAGTGATACAGACATTTAATATTTTTTGAAATAAAAATGATGAACACGGACGGTGTACCTTTTTATTTTCCTATGAACTTACTGGTTCAACTGTTGTGCGTTTGTTTGTTGCTTGGTGAGCGTCTGACTTGTCTCTATTTCTCCCAAATCAGTATGACGGACTCATTTTGCTTTTTTCCGAGTCTTTTCATAACACCTACTCTAAAAATCTTGTTCTCTATACGAGTATGTATAGATCTTTCATTGGATGTGCTAAAAATGGCACGTTAAAAGGAAAGTTCATAAGAGGACAGCTGGTTAAGGGAAAACAGATTTTGAATAGATTTTACATAGATTTTTTTCAAGTATTGTGGATTTCCATAAACTACTTGCCTTTTGTGATCTGCCACAAATTTGCTTAAAATATAAAGGTATAAATAAAATTAGAATGAAGAGCTAAAATATCACTTATATTAAACAATAAAATGTGACTATTACTGGAGTTTAATCTCAACACATCTTCAAGAGAAAGATTAAACGTTTAATCTCCCTTTCGAAGATGATCACTTGGTGATTGAAACACGTGTCGAATTATTAAAAATATCGATTTGGTGTTGGGATAAAACTTCAGTAATATTGAATAGTACACAAAAGGTTCCAAATAGTGCATCACAAGTAATAAAATGTGAGATGAAAGTACAATAAAACGAATAAAATAATCAAGATATAAAATGAGACAATGAGACCACAAAGTAAAAATGAAATCAGATATCAAAAATATGAAAAATATCAGATCAAAATGAGCAAAACATGAATAAAAATTAAACTGAAAATAGTTTCAAACGACGTTCTGATTGTTAGTACCCACAATCGTCTTCGGAAAATGAGAGTCTGTCATTTTATTCGGATGACCTCTAAAAGTTATCCCTTTAATTTTTTATCCCTATTCATAGCTGAACCATTTTTCTATTTAGATGGTTTCCTTATAAACATTTTCCATGTGTGTTCCTAGATATATTTTCCCAGTACCTTTTATGTTCTTCATGACATTTTAACTTCTTTCTGTTTCTTTTTTTTTTAATTTCTGTCTTCTCTATCAATATTCCTGTTGCAATCAGACATATACTTATGCATTTGTTAATTTTAATTAGAATTTATAGTTTCGTGACTATCAATTTTTTTTGCCTTCAATATGTTAGCATTTTTCTATTCAATTTCACTCCTGATATTGTCATGTTTTTCCATTTAGAACCAAATAGGTACCTGATGCGTCAAAAGGCGAAGATTCGAATTGAAAATAAATGAATATGTTATATAAAGCTTATGATATATTAGAAAGTATAGAAACGGGGCGAAAAGAAAAATTTATACGAAAAAAAAATCTACATACAATAATAGAAAAACTGACAAGGCAATACCAATGAGTACTATTATGAATAAGGAAAAAGAAGAACTTAAGGAAGGCTACAAACAACTTTGAAATATTTTAAAATTGAGAACATGAAATATAAGATTGCTTCGACATGTACTGGAATTTAGCGATACTTAATGAAAATCCATAACGTATTTAAGACAGATTTTCACTAAATACTTTACAAAACCACAACACATGTCTCGCTGTATAATAGTTTCCTCAGGCGTGTTCTTACGTCATGAAATTTTCTTTTCGATATAATCTAATAGAAGAAAGGCATAAAAAATGCTGAATTACATGAAAATCTCTTTTTACCATTCAGTTTGTAGTCCAATCATCATTATGGAATTGAAACAGATATTCACAGGAACGCTATACTAAAACAAAATATTAGGTCCTGTTTTTCTTTTACCAAACTGCCTGCTGGATGAAGTACTATAATATTTTTATTTCCAAATTCGAATATCTTCCAGCAATTGAAGCCAAGTACCCACTCGGCCTGTAGATTTTCCCACTGAAACTTCACTCTAGTGCGAAAAACAAACAGATTCGAAATAAAATCGATCTGGTTTAATGAAGTGTTATGCTCCAATATTAATACCGTCAATTTGAAGTGCGAGACTGCACACCCCCACGTAGTATTGTGTAAACCTCAAGAACGAAGAGAGCGAGAGCGCATCGCTTTGTACGGTATCATCCGAGTGAATGTATAAGTGGCTTTTCGGCATCGTGATCGGTCTTCTCGAGATATGTATATACACTACGCTTTCACAAAATTGAGCGACTAATCTCTACGAGAGAATCTGTAATCAGCGGAACAGAATAAGCTTTGACGATACTCTGGCGAATCCCTCGACTCGTGCTTTCGGCTTCTTTCACGCTCTTATCGACACGAAAACACGGATGTTACAGGAAGGATGACTGCGTCCTCGCCATATGCTACTAGAGAATGTGTTTCCGTGCTTCGAGAAGATTATACTTGTCGAGGGACCTGCATTATGGAACTGATCATTGACTAAATTGAATTCCGCTCATACAGTATGCAACCACCAGAAGAGTCGATCAGTTAGTGGCAGAGAATACCTGACGATTACTTGTCGTAGAGAAAAGGTCTTCAAAAATAATAATGATGAATATGAAAATTTAAACTCTTTCACCGAAAACATCAAATTCACAATTGTTTATGTTCTATTTTCCTAAACTTTCTTCACTATGGACTATCCAATAGACTGGCTTCATGTTTATCCTTGTTTGAAAGTTCGGCAGCCTAAAACACCACCTGACATTTCAAGATAAACCATTTGGCTTCAATAAACCTAATTTGAAGAAGCTAATAGTCAGGTGATATCTTGAATGAAAGTACTGAAGAAGACTCAAATGATTATTCTCCCTTAGCCGCAAGAGTTGAACGTTTTCTGATGCTCCTTTCAGAGCTGTCTTGCAGATTGGGTTTGAACTCTATCGGCTAGTAGAGTGTTGATCAAGTTATTCAATTTTTATCCACTCCCAGTTAATAACATTTTTATCTTTCAGGTCATACAAAAACTATTCAAACTATTGAAATACAAATAACATAAACAAATGTCACGTCAATAATTGCTTTACTTGCACTGATTAACTTGCATCGAAGATTCTCCAAAACATTCTTTTTCGTTCCCTATTTGCATAACTCACTTGTTTGAGTGTGGTTGCTGTGCATTTGAATGAGAAGAGAAAAATGGCAGCAACGAGGCATGGAATTAGGTCACGAAGACAATATCATCCGTTCGACATGCAATTTACCCTCTGTCAATGACGTACGTTATCAGGAAACGATTGTTCAGGAGGTGAACACGAAAAAACACAATACAATGCGGTTGTCTGTGATTATTATGTGGGCTTCGGTAAGGAAGTCGTTAAATCCAGTTTATTCTCATTAAAGTTCAGAAACTTGTTTTATCGCTTATGGCTATGATTTTCATATTTTCCAATAATGAAGTGGTTTTGGAAACATACTATTAAGATGTGCTTGCTTGGTCACTTTCGATTACATGAGGTGATGTTGAGTATTCAATTCATCCAATTTTTTCATAAATTTATTCATATGGAAATTCTCTATATTTTTGGAGGTTTCAATTGCAAGTATCATTGGGATACTACAGTTCAAGTTAGTGATGATTGTTAGATTATACCATTTGCTTAATTGAAGTAAAACTAGTAAAACTTCTTCAAGCGCGCTTGACTTGGGGAGTAGCAAAAACTGTGATCGGGCGAGCCGAACTGAAGTGGAAAGGGAGGTATAAGTTAGTGAAGACAGAAAGAGAGAGTGGCGTTTCGTATATTAGTATAGGGGCAAGATAGAGACCGAGAGAGGTGCGAGTACACTTTTACGGTCGAGTAAGCTCTGAAGAGTTAGGTGAAGGTGGTACGCTGTCACCAATTTCAGCAGGAGATTTCAGTGTTAATTTCGCGATCGAACATGGACATTTCTTGGTAAACTTTCTACAAGATAAATTAGAACTACAAATGAATAAAAATCGAAATGAGCCTATCACAAGACATGGAACAACAATCGTTGCAGTTTCCCTAGCTATCTTTCTAGTTTTCATTCAAAAACATATGTATCTTATTTTTCACTAGCGACCACCGCTCACCACGGGTGCAATGCTGATACTGAATATATCTATATAAAAACGCGTGCGATCGCTGGTAATCATAAAGTTCTGTAGGGCAAAATGCGGCCTTCGCCTAGTATTTTGAATCTGTAGAATCTTCGAAAATATTCATTTAAATTACATTGTGCATGTTGAATGCACAATGTATTTAAGGTACTCAATTGGATAGAAATTATTGCTGTATTGCTTAAAATCTCTTCGTAAATAAGCCATTATTTCCTGAGGATACAAAATGGTTATTGTGGGTTATCCCTAAGAGATAGCCATATACCATTGCGAACTTATCGGAAGAGTGTAGACCGTTTTAAGGTGTACAATACTGTAGTACACTTTTTGATCTATTTCGTAAGGTTCAGCCAGCGTTTGCAATGTAAACGCAAAAAGTGTGTTTAATTACGACATCACATTAAAAACCTTTAAAATTATCAGTGTTTCTCTACTATATTATGCATTATGTCTACATAAATATCCAAACATTTTCTTTTATAATATGCCTTGTATGTTAATGAGTTTTTCAATGGTACTCTTACATTTCAGAAAAACTCAATTATACAAATTTTGACCTAATTTTAATGACCGTTAGACTCTTAATGTGACTTTTTACCTCCTTTTCCAAGCTTTTTTGTACCTATTATTTTTGTACCTGTTTATGTAAAACATGAAATGACTTGTTAACATTCTTGTTTCCTAGTAACCAATAAATAATTTGAATTTGAATCAAAACCTTTCTCTTGAATCACTATATTGAAAAAAAATTAATCAAAATCAGTTGCGTAGTTTCAATATTTTTTATAAATTGAACTTAGCGAAACTCAAAAATCACAGTGAGAATTTAGGAATTATAAAAAATGTTTGACAAGACACCAAAATTTCATATAAATTAAATAAGTTACTTTTTTCAAAAACTAAACCAAAACTTCATTAGAACTGAATTTATGTGTATTTAATGAAGTAATTGATTACATTTCTCGATGGAGACAATCTTGTTTCCATTGTGTAATGGAGATAAAAATCCATACAGAAAGTATGCAAAAAATCAAATTGATCATGAACTTGTGAGTACATATGGCATTCGCTTAAAAAAAATCTGATAGAAATATTCAATACAAATGAAATATGCAGTTATGATGTTATTGTACTCATGTTATTGATATGCTTATTATTATATTACAAATACATTCTGTTTTATTTTGACAACATCCTTATGGATGTGCATGTTTAGAGCGAATCCCCGTCTGAATTAGCATTTAAAATAAAACATTCGGTATAAATATTCCCCCGTTTGTGACGTACATATAATCTCATTCCACATAATATGGTGAACTTGTGAGTACATATTGCATTCGCTTAAAAAAAATCTGATAGAAATATTCAATACAAATACAATATGCAGTTATGATTATGTTATTGTACTCATGTTATTGATATGCTTATTATTATATTACAAATACATTGTGTTTTAGTTTGACAACATCCTTATGCATGTGCATGTTTAGAGCGAATCCCCGTCTGAATTAGCATTTAAAATAAAACATCCGGTATAAATATTCCCCCGCCTGTGACGTACATATAATCTCATTCCACATAATATGGTGAACATCGATAAATCTGGATTTGTACGTTGTGTGGGGAATTTGGTATTGATTTTCATATTATAACCTGTTTAGCAGTTACGCATACGTCCATCAGATATTATCGTCCAATAATCTGCTTCTCATTATCGTTTGTTCATTATCTCGACAAATTCGCCAACAGTGTTTACACTGAAATTATAAAAACTTGGAAAGGCCACCGCTCTGTGATTTTGATCGGATACACTCAATATTTTATAACAACGCTCTTTCATTTTTGTAGCGTTGGCCATGAATGATATTTATTTCCTTTTTATTATGAATGTTTTTATTATATATGTGTATGAATTGAGGAAAAAATGAATGCTGTGTAATTCAACATCCGTAAGACTAGCAATTTCGAAGGGTCTTATTCTGGGGTAATTTCGAAATGAGCACCACTTATTCTTGCATGAGATCTGAAATTACTATTGTGTAACGTATACTTCATATGTCACGAACCCCCCCAAATGATCTAAGGGAGTCATATCAGGTAATCTAGAAGCCAATCTAATGGACCACGTTTGTCTATCCACTATTGTCTTTCTTATTGAAAAGTACTAAAAATGATACCACTTTACGTAAATTGTGTCTAACCTTGACATCTTTTTTTTTCAAAAGTCAAGAGGGCTGGTAACTATTTGAGTCTGCACTGTATGTTGAAGAAGAAAGGTTTTGTTTCCCTCAGAAAAACTGTGTTAACATATTATTAAACTGAAATACTTTAGTTGCCGGTAATAAGCAAATCATGAAAGAAACTATCAAAAAATTAAAATCTCAGGCGATATATAGAATCATTGCGATAATTCCACCAACATAATTAGTTTCTTCAAAAAAAGTTACTTTCACTTTCATCCTCTGTGGCTGAGGTTATTTATTATTGATTCGAAGAATATATTTTTCTGAAGAAAACATTTTGAAAGACAGAAGCAGGTTTCTTCAATCTCATATTATTGATATTTCGCTGCATCCTTCATCGGAGGTAACGAACTGAGCTGTACATATAGTGTTTTCAGAGATACAAGATTACCAATTTAATTCTGTATGATAAAACCAGCAGTCAAATACTCGACAGGGATATAAGGTAATCATTGTTAATGCCTAAATATCTGTTTCCAGGTAAATATAATGCGACTTCGCAAATGGTCTAACAATAATTCAATTTGATTCTTGTCAAGTACCTATCTGCTGATCTCATAATTCAAGAACAAATTGTCAATTTAGTGTGTCTGAAAATACTTTATGTTCTTGTTCTTTGAAGCTGATGCTTTGAAATGTTTGTATCGCAATTCACTTTCAAGTTTTTGGCAGTTTTGGCACTATAAACTATGAGGATACAACGAATTCCTTCATTTAAAAGTACTTTGTCACTTGGTTCCGCAAGCAAAAAAAAATGCGGGTGATGCACATAACTTCTCATAAACATTGAAAATTTCAATGAAACCTTTTTCCGTTTTAAATTGAAAGGATATATTTTTAGGAGAGAATAATTTTTGCGAAAGAGTTAATTTTTGAAATTTATTGCTATACCTTCCTTTTCTTTGGAAGATTCTCACATTTTTTGTATCAAGATGGAGAAGTAGAAGGCAAAAACTTTTTCCTTCCATTATGAAAAGCACATCTATCAATCCAGTGAATGTATCATCAATGGAGTAGAGATAATTTGTTGTTATATTAAGATACCTATTTCATTAACATGATTTTTGTCGAGTGGAACCGTGGTAAAGCATTACTGTTTGACAAACATTTCTTTATAATCAAATGCTAAATCCATCAGTTCCACTCATACATCAATATCCTTTTCAACAACAACTAAATTATGGAAGTTGATGTAGTTGAGTGTATAAATAAAAGATCCACATCACTTTCTTCTTGACTTCATTTAATATTATTTTCAGACAGTTTTCTTAAAGAAAACTGATAAACTTATTTTAATTTCTGCTGAAAATATTTATTTATCAACAGTCACAGTTTTCTCGGGTCTCTCAACAATCTTGAAACTTAAACGATTAAAAATACTACTCTATGCATTTACGCACTATTTTCTCTTTTGAGACGTTGTGCAGGGTACTATGATCGTAAGCCATGGCGTTCACATATGTTCACACCATTATGATCTTTTGTTAATTTCAATGTTATACAAAATTCGTAAAACAGTACCTACCCGGTGAAGAATACGTATCGAAAAGCATACAAATGGAATAAACGTTTTATAAAGACTAATAACTTTTAGAAAATGCAGAAGATCTCAAAAACTTTCAATCTGAATATTCTTATTTCAAAATCTGACAAATCAAATTTCATTTTTTCAAAGCAAAACAGTCAATACTGGGTGCTGCAAACTCCGATAATTCATGAAGTCGCGATGATTTTTAATATAGTATATATTCAACATTTTTTTATTTCAATCAATCTGAAGTTGAAATTATCACTATGGTAACATCAAATTCCTCCAAAAGCGCATATTCTTTGCGCCCTACGGAAAAATTAACAGAACAATATTCCAAACTTTATATGTTTTGTACCACTTTTATTTGTAACTAACGTTACTGCAGTTTCGTCCTATAAGGACATTTTCAAACTTATACATTAAATAGGACGAAACTCTTTTCTTCATTATGATTTCCTACCACGTAGTAACAGCTATATCCATCAATTTATTAGAATAATATTTACTTGTTTGTGAGAAATCATCCGGGAGAAACACAAAAACTCTAGTGAAGTCGATTTACTACATTACTTCAACGGACTTGCGAGTTAGCTACAATTTAAGTTAAAGATCGTTACGATGAAAAATCGTTCGACCCTAAAGTTGAGTCATTAGCGTTCTGGAGTAGTTCCAATGAAGTGGGAAAATGGCCAATTAGAGTATTTTTCCAAACAACTTCCCCATCTTACATTTGTCATGGAAATGGCATATCAATGTTTTTCCTTTTCTCGCGTATAAGTACGAAAGACTTACCAGAATAGCGTGATAGGTTAACTTTTTTAATTAAATTTCAAGACAGAGTCAAGCAACACAAAACGTATTGATAGCAAACAAAAATTGACATAGAAAACCGAGTTTGCGACAAACAATTTTAATATAACCACAGCACGAAGTTATTTATGAACAAACTTTTTTATTTTGCGGTTAAACTTGGAAAAAAGTTTCCAAAGCTTTTGGATGATATTCAAGCAACAGCAAAATGTAAAAGACACTCCAATGCAGACAGAAATGAGAAGGAGTGAAATAATTGCATCAAATAGAAAGCAGAGGAACTTTTACAAATATATAGTAGCAGCAATTAGTTGAACTCTTTCTTGCGTTCTGAAAACGGAAGATTATATGAAATACATAAAAAGCTAAACGAATGATATTTAGATCACTTACATTAAACTCCACTGAATTTATAGAATAAAAAATTAAGAGTGACTAACAATCATATCATTGTTTTTTCAGGAAGTTGAGAATTGTAAGTTCATCAATTCACGATATTGTGATTGTAGGGTATCATAAATTGAAAATGTTTTGATGGAATATAAATCCAGTTGCATCTGATTAATTATATGTGAACAAAATGAACTAATGGAATCAACATAATATTAACAAACTAGATAGGATTCATTCACTTTCGTTAAGCTATAGATGTGACACCAATGTCATTGTAACTGTTACTTAATTTCAGTAAAGCTTTCAATACTCTGGATCCTATGGTTCTATGTAAAAAATTACAAAATTTCCCTTTCGATAACATTTCAATATTACTCGTTGACAATTACATAAAAAATCGTTCACAATATGTTCGCCGAAATATCAATACTTCTAGACATTTACTGAGACGTTACAGAGTACTCCAAGGTTCTATACTTGGTCCACTCCTCAATATACATATCAGATTATGAGGATTTTTCTCATAAATCACTATGCAAATAATTAATTTAATAATTCAAAACATTCATTATTATCAAATTTATTTTTCAGTGCTTACTGTAGATTTTACTCATTAAAATATATATATGCAATGAAGGTAAACTGTTTTTTTACCTATTTATTCAAGTAACAATAAATGTGTTTTTTGGAGACTAGGAAGTCTCGCATTAAATGATTTCTAGATTTTTTCTCTCAATTACTGGTTACTTATTCAACTTCGTTTACCTTTATTAAAGTCAGACAGTCAAATTCGGTACTTGGAGAAGAGTATTTTCTATTTACGATGAGTATCAATTTCCGTATAGGATCCAACTAATAAATCAAAGTGAATAAATTCGACTACCTTAAAAAAACGCATGGGAACATGATAAATCAGCATTGACCTTGACCAGCATAATCTCAATGAAAGACCCGAGTAACATTTTGGCAGAGGCCGTTTTGGCCAAGTTACAAATCAAAGACTATTTGTCTCGGTCGGTGGTAGCAAGGTCACATGGTTTGCGGTGGCAAGACGCGACCGACTGGCGACGCTTCCGCCTCTTATCCAATCGATATGGCGTCGCCATAGAAACGACGCTACGACGGTGCCACGCGACTTTCATCCGAGATGTGGCGCCACCTCATATTATTACGACTTACATTTTAAAATTATAGCTTCTGTTCGGCGTCGAGACACTATTAAATCAAATGACATTTGTGGAAATTGAAAATGTATTCACATATTTCCAAGTGGAATGACTTAATGTTGAGTGATTCATTGACGAATAGATGATAGCGTAAATGAACAATAATAAGTTCCTGAAACACAAATAAAACTAGAAGGTGAATCTGAAAAATGATACGGATGATGCGAACGAATATCGAAGTATCTTCAGGAAACAATACAAAATAAACACAACTTTTATACACCAGAACTGAAATATTCTCACTGACAGTTGTTTAACCAATAAGGTGGGCGTCATCAGAAGATGAACTATATTACTATATAATTGAGATGTGTTATTGATTACACGTTATCTCTACAGGTAGAAATGCAAATTTTAAATTTATAAATATATTGAATTATTCAATTTCATTTGTTGAAAATGTATATTAATTTCTTCAGATTTATATTTCAGCAAAACTTTTCAATTTAATAGGTTGATGAACAGAAATATTTTATTTTAATTTCATCATCAGATGGTCATAATGAATAAAACGATTACTGAGGATACGTGCCGCACAAATCTCTAGACTTTTGCCTCATTGGAGGTAGTTGACTATTCCGAGAGATTTGAACAAAGTACCAAAATCATAATAAAAATATATTGAGGATAATACCCTGAATTGTGTAGAAACTGTTTTCATTAGAAGTGTTGCGATTGTTAAAAACTCAAGGAGGCGTGATATTGGTGACAACGGCGGTACTGAGGAGAAAGATTCGCAGATTCACCAGATATTATAGAGTTTCTGGAAGGAAAATCAATAAGTGTAAACTGATGAACAAGAAGTGAAAAGAAAAAACCCCACAAGGGTTTATTGTGGCTCACACCTATTCACACTCGGACAAATAAACCCAACTTCTTAATGAAGCCGATTAGTTTGTATGGTGGTGTGGTGTGTCTGTGGTGGTCTTTCAGGTCAGATGGTTCGGTTCGGCAGAGCTATACTCTGAACACCTGATTCGGTCTCCAGCGGGGCAGGAACAAAATATGTGCTCTGATGTTTCATTATTTTCAAACAGATGCGACACACACTGGCTTCCGAGAGTCCGAGTCTCTACATATGATGATTCAAATGACAGTGACCTATAAGAAGGCTTGTTAGACATCGTAGTTCATCCCTACTTTAGCCCAACAACTGTTTGGTATCAAACTCAGAAGGGTGAATAAACACCTTGGCGTGAGCCAATCCTGAAAGATTCTGTCAGAAGTCCATTAATCTTCTTGCCATCCAGGTGTCCACTCTTTGTTTGACAAAGCCTAAAACGATGCCAATGACAGGTTCTGGTCCGATGAAGCTGCTTGCAGCACCCTCCTTTACAAGGGAGTCAGCAGCCTCATTGCCTCCCAGGCCAGTATGGCCAGGAATCCAGACCAGAGAAAATCTGTTGAGTCTTCTTATCGAGGAGAGTCGTTTTTGGCAATTCAATAGCGTAAATTTCCGCTTGAAATAAAGTCGCATAGGTTCCTAGGCAAGTTGATATCTCTGTCCTGGGTCTGCGACTGAACACACCTGCACCAGAACCGGAAGGTGTTTTTCATCTATATGTGAACCAACAAATATCTGTCCTTCTCTCCCGGAGATCCAGTCCTCTCTACTCAGAAACAGTATTTTATAAGGCAGTCCATAATTGACAGTTGGAGGCTTGATGTCAGAAGTCATTTCCAGAATGCTGTGATTTCCAGTTTCAATCAAGACTCTGTTGCCCTCTGCATAAAATTAATTTACGCAATTGACGTGCACAAGTCTATATGCAGTCCACCTAACCTATCTCTAGAAAAATGTGGAGAGGAGGTATATCTAAAAGGATCTCCATGGCCGCTGACCACCAGCTTTCGGCCACCAGGCAATTACACCATAAGTGATCATTGGTCTGACAATCATCACATAAATGACGATTGGTCGTACCGATTTAGGGTGTGGGTCTTTCCGACCCACTTTAGGTATGTATACCAACCTTGCTACCAACTAACTGGGTGGTATAGTTCCACGCCAGACTAGCTCTATGGGTAGAGATATGAGTAAAATTATGAGATGAGAATGAGATGAGAGAGAATGGGTAAAATTATTTCCAGTCCGTTTTGAAGAAGAGCTGGAAATATGCCATCCTCTACAGGAGATTTGAAGGAGACTTCAAGACGAAAGTAAAGTTCAAAACACATTTAACTCCCACGCACCACAACACTCTTGTAGACACACCGTTTTGGTGTGTGGTTTCAAGAATAGCAAACAAGAAAACATAGAAAAAAAGGTGTTGCTAAAAGAGCTAGAATAACAAATGAAAAGAAGCTAATGAGAAGCAAAAAATACAAAGAAAAGAAGAATAGAAAACATAAAAAGTAGATGAATTGTTATTTACGTGGATACGTATTCTGATGAAATGTAATGTAAATATTCATCAATCAAAAATATTTATTTGCTGACCTCGATGAAAACCTAGTTCATTAAAGCACAAAGCTGCAAAGTCTCCTTGAATTTATTCGGTTTGTACGTTACATGCGCCCTAATTGACTAAACCGATTATCGACAATGGCCGCCTCGTTAACCGATAAACTGTTTTTTGTTGCTAAATGTTAGAGAACAAAACCCCGAATCACTAATTGCGCTATAAATGGCGGTGTAAGGTGAGCAAGGAAGAAAGCAGTAAATTAGTAGCTGTCTAAGGAGATTACTGTCTCCCGTGTAATTTAGTGACAAAACAAGGGTACAGTGCTGGAATCTTAACACGTACATCGCCATCCTCCAGCGATACTGCATAAATTTAACGAATTCCTTCGATCCAAGGATAAAATTTCATCTGATCTAATACATCGATTAAAGTCAGGCAGGGAATGATCGCTGTAGAAAAATGTTTAATGTATGAAAGGTATACGATGGAATGGTTCAAATTCAACCCAGTTGATGCCTGAAATACTGTGAGGTTCGAATAGAAGAGGATAATACAATAATTTTGGTTGCTGTAGAATGATTGAAAATGTTCTAAATATATGAAGATTCAACAAATCCCTAAAAATCGTTTACTAAAAAATAATAATTCGAATTGATTTTTCAATATTCACCACTCCTAACCTACCAACACAGTATGGACCAAAATGTTTATATAATTTTCTTCTCTTGTATTTTGAATCTGTTAATTGATGTAAACAAAAGGAATAGTGTAAGGTTAGCTGACCGATTCTTCCACATTCCCCTATGAAAAATAGATACAATCATTCATTATCATCATTCCTTAAAATTTACCATGCTCTAACCATAACCAATAACCCGTATAACTGATGAATATCACTATCAATGAAAAAATAAATCTAAACTAAGAGATACATTTATTCACTAGTGTCCATCATTGGTGAGTCAACCGATATTTTTTATCAAGATATTACGAATATCGAGCAAAGAAGTAGTTGTGGGTGAAGAGGATTTTATGAAAAAAAAAAACGAGCGACTATAGTGGATGACGACTGAATATTCAACCAGCCCCTGAAAAGGTATATTTTCTTATAAGACTGCAAAGGAGGCATAAATATGATTGTACTCGTTTTTTTTTTGGTAAGATACGTATCACACTTCCGAGAAACAAAGTTACATCAAATGAATTATGATAAAATCATCGGGTCGGACTTTTTTTCGAATTAATTTCATTAGGAACATAACAAATTTACAGATGCGTTAGCTGTATTCAACGCTGAAGTAACATGTCAAACCAAGATTTGATCCCTGAAAGTAATTACTTCATTATTTACAAAGATTAGTTTTCAATTGTTACCCTTCATTTTCTGGATGTTGTTTCCCAATGAAATAGCGTATGACTTTGAAGCATCGATTCTTTAAAAAATGTGTGTTTGATAGTTACAAGTTTTGATAGGTTTTCGTTATTCTAATCACCAGCTCCACCAATTCTGTTCATTCAGAAAAATACACCCGAGTGCCATCGGCAAATGGATAATAAGTGCAGTGGGATAATGATACGAAAGTTTGTATAATCCATATAAAAGCGAACCAAAAATGCAACTTTCTGGTATACCTCGCGTTGTCAACAGCTAAAGTTGAACATATGAAGAGTAAGCGCCTTATTTTCAATGAGTTCAATTTATCGAAACGTCCAAAGCTGTACCTTCCTTATACGTGTACTATGACAATTTTCCAAAGAGCTCAATTCCACTTTGTCATTTGATTTATTTTTGACCGGGCGCGAACATACTTAAACCAATTCGTATGAAGACTCGAAAAACGAAATAAAAATAATGTTCGCCGCGTTCGTGACGTTGGTACCTACATGATTTCTTCTGCAGATACATCGGTAATTCAGGAATTGGAAAAGTTCGTTTACGTCCGTTCGCGTACTTATAGTGGCAGTTCAGACGCCAGAGCGTCGAAAGCCCAGCAAGTCAATGATTGGCGTGATAACGTCCCGTGGCGCCGTCAACCGATATCATCGACGTCGTCTGTACACTTACGCTGGTTGCTGTTATGAGTTTTTAATGAATATAACCCTCCGATGCCAAGGTAATCTTGCTTTTATTAGGTCGATCAGTGCAAAAGGAATGTATGTTTAACTGATTTCTGGAATAACTAGCACTTAATAATCTTTGATGTTGCACTCTGATGTATTTCATTACATAATTTGTGGCGCAGTCGCCAGTATTATGAGTAGGAAAAACAGTTAAATAAAACTTGAATACCAAATATTACGCAGATAGATGTTTGTCGTGAATTTGAACCAAATTCATATTGTTTATTCTCTATAAAAATGTATCACTTGATAAATTAACAAAACTTTCTCAACAGATTATCCCATTCACTATACAGACATAGAAACGACTGTTGTTATAATAGAATATTGAAAGTATAAAAAGAATATATCTAGATAGGTACTTATAGTTTTTTGTACAATGTGTCAAAATTCAGAGCAATTATACATCAAAATTACGCTACATTATCACTATAGGTGTAAGTGTCTACTTGAATATATTTTCTTGCGAAGTCTCTGCGTTTCTGTTTCTTCCACACTGAAACCCAATAAACTGATTTTGATCGAACTGAAAAACAGTAGAGTTTTGAGTGCATGCCTGAAGTCGATTTTGGATAGACTGTTTGGTAAGTTTATTCAATAAAAATTAAAGTTGAATGAGGGACGATAGCCGGTTGGGTTGGCGTGAGTGTTGCGTTGCATTCATTTAATCGATCGTCAGGTGAAACGATGGTTCGAGTCGGGATACCGGACGATTGATTTCCATAGCTTATCGTCCAAGCTGTGCATCAAATCGCAGGTTGAAAGGTAAGACCTCGTTGTCGTTCAGAGGGGGTGGCAGATGGTTAATGGAAAAACATATTTTGGACACATTTTTCAAAAACACATTTTAATGCGCTCAAACCCATCAGTTCATGAGTTCATGATTATTTCTATAAATAAACTAGTTTATTTTTTAATTATATTACACTTGTCGAAAATATCAAACATTTCGAGAATATAAACAATACTAAAAAAAATACTGAAGGAATTGGGTAACTACTGCAGGCTCTAAATGAAAACGTCAGGAATTCAAAGGTCCTTCATATAGGTACAACACAATTTCAAAATTTAGGTAGAGTTTATAGACATTTCATTAGTTTGGACTCCCATTGTCTAATATGATATATACATTGATTTGAAATCCCTAAAATAATTAAAAAGATTAGCTGGAAAATAACAATTATAGTAAGCAAAAAACCTGAAATTACAATGAAATAAAATACAAGTAGCAACCAAAAATAAAAAAATTGAAATATTAAGAAGAGATAAAAATTTAAAAAAAATGTTAACAAGAAATGAAAATTGAAAACTAAAAAGATTCCAAACCAAGTTACTTCCCGACCCGACGTTTCGATTGTTAGTATCCCCAATCGTCTTCGAGTGATAACAGTTATTAACCTTGCTTAATATAACTGTTATTTTTCAGCTAATATTTTAAATTTTTTACAGATTCTTTCAGGGATTTCAAATCAATTTATATATCATATTAGACAATGGACGTCAGAACTAATGAAATGCACCACGAAACATTGTCAATCACTTTCAAATAGAGTTTATAGGACTGGAATATGTAAAGGTACATACTATGTGATGGTCCATGTCAAGGTATTTTATTATATTTTCATGTAGAATTGATGGATCATTGAACATTTTACATCATTTACTACAAATAAGTAGTTTTTTATATGTGAAATGAGATTATAAATGTGTGCAAGTTAAGGAGGAAATCGGTTAAATAAGGAAAAATGTGTCCATCCTAGAGTTTATTCAAAAGAAGGTCTAAAATTTAGGTAATTCTATTTAGTTCCGGAGATAGAAAATAATGGAAATTCACTTTTTACATTTTTTCTGACCTTATTTGAGGAGATATTTAAAAACAAATAACACATTTTCATTGCCACTCTTCAAACTGTACAAGATGGCGTTGCCAGATTTTGAATTAGATGTTTGAAAATCGAGAAATCATCATCAATTATATTTTTCACATGGACAGCAAAAACAAATAAACCAATATAAATAACTCTTGATTGGTGGCAATTTCTTTGATATGATGACCAAAATCTCTCAATTAGTGAATTTCAAAAAATCTATAATGGGCAACTTAATCGAACTGAATTTGTATCTCTCACGGTTTCCTATTTTTTCTTGCTGGCTTTACTTATCTTGAATACGAGTACATTTTATATATTAATAGATATTTTATATATTGAAAATTAAATCCGTACCCAAATGATTAGAAAAACTCTGTTTCAGTTAGTATTTTCAACTTCCTGTATGACTATATTAGTTTCAATATGACCACTGAATCCGTCGTTCCCCTTTTTTGTAAGATGAAGTATGGTAGAAAATATATTCAATAAAAAAGCAACCTCTGATATTTCCGATTTTTGTCATTGAATAAAATCCGCTGGGATAGATTTTCTGTTTAATATCATCTTTCGGCAACGTACGCACAAGAAAGAACATTCCTTTTGCAAGAAAAATGGTATGATAAAAATTCGAAAGCGCCCTAATACCCGATTTACCAAGTTTATTAAAGTTGATTAGCAATACCCTTCAAACCGAATTTATGAAGCTTAGATAATAGAGCGGAAGTAACTGATTCGGGCTTGGTCCGCGGATACGTGGAGAAAGTGGAAGCGCTGACGTTAAGTGCCAATTTATTATTAACGCCGATCCAAATGAATGTTAAAGTCAATCGAACCAGCTAAATCTCCATTGAGTACTTCCTCGCCTGCTCGCCCATTTCATAACGAGTTCCCATCTTCTTTTTACGTACTCTTCAGCGGGAGAACGTCTTTCCATTCCTGTAATTTCAGCACTCGATCATTTGCTTTTCGTTGGCGGCATAGGCCTTTTGAAAATGCGAAAAATTCAATTCGAACTCTTCAGTTCGCTGATATTATTTTGTATATAGAGAACAAAAGCTCACGATGACCACACCAGCATTTAAAAGTAATTTTTCGTAGAGACTAGTAATACTTTTTATGACAATTGAAATATTGTATGTTATAAGGTGGCACGTCGTTAATTATCGACTAACACAAGTCTTCGCGGATTGCTATTCGTATGAAAACCAAAACTAGGTAACAGCAAACTCCATTGAAATAATAACAGATTTTTCGGATGCTAAATTCGTTATTTGCACTCACTTTATAGTGAGAGAGCAATTCCCAAAATATCAACCAAAAAAGCGACTCCAGGTTAATTAAAATGTACTTTCCTTGATGCCCAATTGATTGACTTATTACTGGTAGACGACTATGAATGACTTAAATAATTAATATTTCGTTGTGAATCAATAATATTTGCTAATATGAGTATTGACTCTTTGTGGTTCATATTGAGATGAGACTGAAGGATTGCTTTTCATTTTAGACATAATTTAGTTTGGAGTAGATACAAATATTTCGAGCTTGAGTTGCTGAGTAGTTATTTTAATAACTGGTTATTGAATCTAATGACTTTCACTATGAGAGTGTAAGGTTGATTTGTTCTATATAAAAACAGTGTGGGAAAAACTAAAAATACCAATTTAGTTGTCAAAACGTGGGGCACCAAAAGTATTTCGACAGTGGTGCGTAGAATAAATATTTTCGTTGGAGTATTTTTCAAGGCTCTCATTTGACCGTACGTATTTGGTAATCGGTGTGGATTTTCTCTGTCAAATTTTCAGTTTTATCTCCGAACTGCCACGAAACGTACCAGATTCGCCAGCCCAACAACCGTAAAACAGTAATGAGCGTCGCAGGGTTTAAACATTACGAGTTCGATATTCTAGTATGATGGCCGCATCGTTCCCACAAACATTGAAGTAATGGTCGGTCACATTGTGACATTCATACCATCTCTTAATGTCGACCAAACGGCTACCGAATCACCGAGCCGAGTAAGCTATTTAAAACCCGATCCTAACAAAATTGCCTGCCGGCTGTTTAGAAACAAATTAGGCATTTTCGACCGAATAAACGATACTCCGCACGCAGGGCCATCGACAATAATGAAGAGCACTTCGAAACACTGCCAGAATTCGACGAAGCGATGTCAAATAATTGCAATGGAAACAATTCGCGGGAGAAATGGACAATTATGAATTTACCGCTCGCGTTAATAAGAGGTGTGAGTGGATTTTGTTATCGAAATGCTGCTGAAATTGTTCGGGTAGGTTCAGTATATTCGGAATAAAATGTAACATTTTTGTGAGATCAAATTAGCGCAGAAATTCTTATCTTGATGGCATGACAGTATATCAAAAAACATTGATAACTGAAAAATATATTCATGAATTTCTTTATCAGGGCCAGTTTTAACAGTTTGGAAGCTTCTAGGCCGCGGATATTTTGTTTCTTCATCTTCATACATTCGCAATATGTTTCGAAAGATCCTGGTCATAAGCTCTACACCACCGGCTACTTCTACCATAATTCATTGTAAATCCAGAAAAATATTACACACCACTAGTACCGGAGGCCCAGTGGTAAATCCAGCCCAGATATTTTTTGCTGATTAGAAGCCGTATGACTTGTCCTTTTCTTCATATACACTTCCGCCTGAAACGTGGGTGTATATTGACAGAGCGACAAGCTGTAAAGTGATTTTTTACAAAAGCAGTATATTCTAGCTCCCGATTCTTGTTCAGTTTTCGATCAGACTTTATATTAGGTAGATATATA
>WOGP01000217.1:0-28000 GCA_015342065.1 Leptinotarsa undecemlineata
GTGCAAAATTGATTTTACCTCATAGAACAGTTTCTAGAACATCACTTCTGAGGTATTTTTTTTCCTCATCTATTCATGTACTTATTTGCTTTTGAATATCTGTTATATATGACCGTTTGTGTGTTTTTATGCGGTGGTTACTATTCGTTTGTTGATGGTAAATTCACCTTGTATGAAACACTTCCTTTGAATTTTTCCATACAGCCTGTACTGTCTCAAGGAAATAAAATCATATAATTATCATTATTATATTCACTGCCGTTTTCTTATAATACCGTATACACTGTGTCCAAGATAAGAATGTTCAGCATGGGGATATCGGAAACGGTAAATGATACGGGGTCGATTGGACTAGAGAAAAGTAGCCCATCAATATGCTTAATAATATGTCATTTATAAAGTTTTAATATTTCAAGTAATTTCGGAAATATCCGAGAAAAACGGAAATTTGAGTATTTCATCTTAATTTTCTCCTAGTTTTATTTTCAAAGAAAATGTAAAACGAATAGCACTTGGTTAAGGTCACTTTTTGAGGACTACACGATAATGTAAGCAGAATTTTTCTGCGGCGTTTCGTCTTTTAGGAAACATCATCTATTTTGTTTTTTTATATGGGCCGAAACTAAAGTATACCCTGTATACGACTCCATTTTTTATTGTGAATATAGCAACGTATCACACAATATGATTTCATAACCACAATGAAAAGTGATTACTTAACCTGCTTTTCCTCAATATTAAATAGTACGCGCTGGAAAAAATGACACATAATGATCTGTTGTCATAATAATACTTTGTTTGGTAGCATTTTTGACTTATTATCGTTCCTACTTTCACATCTCGTTACCTACTTAATTTGTGTTGAAAATGGAAAACGGCATCTTTTCGAATACTGAAAAATTTGATATGTTGTCATATTACATTTTGTGCCAAAGAAATTATGCTGATACTGAACGTGCGTACGCTAATGAGTATCCAGGAAGGCAACAATCTGGTAAAACAATATTCAGATGTTAACTTCTAAATTTTAAAGAATACGGATCATTTAAAAAACCGTGGTTTCTCGACAAAATCAATCTAATGAAGACAGTCAGCGTGATGTGTTACAGGCCGTTGTTGAAAATTCTGAGATATACACTCGCACCATTGAACATAATACCAGTGTAGCCAAATCCACCGTGAACACATAAATATCATCCATATAAATTAAAGATTTGTCATGGAGTCAGATCAGGTGACGATGCAAGGCGAACAACCTTTTGTGAATGGTACACTAGAAAATGCCAAGACGATGAAAATTTCATTTTCAAGATAATTTGGTCTTATGAAACTAAGATCACCAAAAATGGCATTTTCAATAGGCGGAATGTTCATTACTGGTCACAACAAAATGCACGTATACACAAAGTGTTCAGACATTAACATCGTTTCGATTTCAACATGTGGGTTGGGATTCTTGGTACGAATGTAATTGGGCCTTTTATCTACTAAGAAATTTAACAAAAGAGCGGTACATAAAAGTGTTAGTAAATGATTTGGAAGACGCTCTAGATAACTTGCCTTTAGCGGTTACTTACAGCTGCTGGTTTCAACAAGATGATGCTCCAGCACATATCTGTCTGTCTGTTTTGAAATCTGTTTTTCCGTCTTAGCTTGTGCGAGCTAAAGACTAACGAGGTTTTAACTTTTAAAGTGTAATTCCTAACACGGTTGTAGAATCATCCCAGCTTCAATCAGATAAATTATCTCGAGAAAAATATCTAGTTCGATTCCACACTAGAAATGTTTATGATTATTTGAACCGTTACTTTCCTGGACAGTGGATTAGTACTCATAGTGAGACATATCTTGGCCTGCAAGGTACCCCTACCCAACCCCACTAGACTTTTCCATTTGAGAGTATATCAAGAATCAAGAGTACTCTCATAATTTTCAAAATGAAGGAGACTTGCTAAGATTGGTTATAGCAACCTTTAACAATATTGTTCCGAATATGTTAACTCAAGTTTTAAATTCGTCTGTGAGAGGAGCGTAGTTGTACTCAGAAAATAACAGCGGGTTATTGGAACATTTGTTATAAGTTTCTGTTTGTATCCCATAATACAAATTAGCTCTTTGTTATTATTTTACAATTACAATTTATAAACTAAACTTTTGATATTGCGACTCATCTTTGTGATAACTTAAAATTTATTATAAGTAAGACTACTCAATTCACTTCATGTATCAAAATATGACATTATTTCCAGCGCGTATATCTAAAATTGAAGAAAAGCAGATTAAGTAATCACTTTTTTTTGCGCAAGAAATGGTTTTGAAATCTTATTGTGTGATACGTTTCTGTATTCACAATGAAAAATGGAGTCGTATAAAGGTCCTACTTCAGAGTCTGCCTATGTAAAAATACATAGTTGATGATGTTTTTTAAAAGACAAAACGTTGCAGGAAAATTCCGGTTACGTTATTGTGTATTACTTAAAAAGTGGTCATGGCAAAATGATAATTGTTTTACATTTCCTTTAAAAATAAAGCTAGGAGAAATTTAAAACGAAATTTTCAAATTTTGAATTTTCTTGGATAACTCCAAAACTACTCGGAATATTGAAACTTTCCAAATGGCATATTATTGGGCACATAAATGTGCTACTTTTCTCTCATTCAATCGACCCCGTAAACTTACCGTTTCCGATATCCTCATACTGCATTCTTATCTTCACACAGTATGAGCCTATAGTGGCTGGTCAGAAATCAATTTTATAGCACTTCTAGCCTCAATGGAAGAAAATGCCTCTGACTATAAATACTTATCATCATGAAATATGTCCGCTGCAAGAACTCATTATCATGTCTTCCGAAATTCAATTCAGCATCAAGTATAATACCCAGACTCAACACCTCATTTACAATTTCTAAACACTCATTATCTATTTGTTTATCAGTAGATTCCATTACAGATTTTCGCTTGTAACGTGACCCTAACAAAGTTTAAGTGCATTATTATTATTAGTAGTATTTTTTTTCTCCGTAAAGTGCGCTGGTCAGGCCCTATCCCCCGAAGCCCTGATACTTTTGGGAGGGCGCGCCAGCATTATCAACCAATGACCACTTCCCACACCGTAGGGTGAGTGATTATTGGGTCGGAGAATCATGTGCCCTGAGCAAGCGCAGTGAGCCAAGAATGACAGCCTTCTGCATCTGTGCGGCTAAGATTTATGGTATGATTTTAAGATTAGAGACTAGAGAGGGTATCATTCCACCAAGGACTCCAATAATCAGAACAACCATCTTGACAGAGTAATCCTGATAAGAGTCTGCGGAGTTCGAAGAGAAAATCTCGATATTTAATCCGTTTTTCGTCCTCTTTCCTCACGATATTCGTCTCGCCAGGAGCTGAAAACTCCATGACAAATATCGTTTTGCTCTGGTGGTCGAGAAAGACTACATCAGGCTTATTAGCTTGTATGAACTTGAGGGTGGGGAACGAATAGTTTCAATGAATAATAATTATCATTATCATTATCATTTCATTCATTTATTTAAATAATTTATTATTATTATTATATCTCAAATGCTAAGCTCATATTTCATTCCTGCATGCGACAACTGCGATACATCAGAAATATTCGATAGGGGAAAGACTGTAGTATTCAAATCGCTTGATGAACGAAAGGTTGCGATTATTTAGGCAGGAGTCTGTTAAAAAAATATGTTTTTTCGTTAACTAGCTGTGGCCCCATACAAACGATAACTCTCAAAAGTCGAAACTTGTGTGAGCTAACGAGTAACGATGTCTTACCTTTTATTGTGTGACTCCTAACACGGGTTGGACGATAGGAAGTGAAAATCGATCGTAAGGCCTTGCGGTTCGAACCACCGGTTCACGCAGGTGATCGATTAAGTGAGTCGAGCAAACCGCCAACGTCAAGCCACTAGGCTACCGCTCTACCAAAGTATTTGAAAACATTAGCTCTTTAGCAGACTGCATTATCAGAAACTTCTTGTTATATATGGAAAGTTCATAGACGAGTTTAGATTTTTTAATATCATACATACATACAAGAAAAATAAAAAAGTTCAGTTATCTTATTTTCCTCCAACATCTGTTTCTCCATATCAAATCGTGTTTCGTTTGTGTAAGTGTGGCTGGATAATGAGGTGAATCCTGAAAACTGCGACTGGAAAAAACAACACACAGGTGGAATCGAAAGGATCTTTTGACGGAAATTCAGCTTATTGACAATTTTTACAAACTCAATCGATTTTTTCGTCTATTTTGTCTGTATTTCTGTTGTTCTGACTGTGCGTATAAGTCCATTCTCTAATCATCATCTAACATTCCACAAGTATTGGAAGGAGTGGAAAATTAAGCCAACACTTGGTTTCTAGTAAATAAATTGAAATTGAATAGTTACAAAACTCAAAATCTTGAGCTAACAAAAGTGTAAAATTACTTGGCATTACCCTCGACAGTACTTTATCATGGCATCAACATACACATCTCGCAAATAAAATATCCAGTGCAATATACAGTGCGGTCCATATGTATGGAATGAATTCATTTTAACATTATTACGTACTATGTGAAAAAAATCTGAAACATGTCGATTTTATTATTGAATTGAAAATTTACAGTATGAAAATATTATCCTCCTCCAGCACCCTTCCTAAATTATAAGCACCCCCTCGAAAATTTTAAACAGGAAAGGGGGTCGTGTGGCACCTTGTTGGAAAGGAATTTTACTCCTCTGTTCAGCAGTGTAAAGTTTTTTGAGTTTTATTGTAATCATAACTGAGATAATTAATTTTTACAATTTAATGAAATGTTCAAAATGACCACCATTATTCACTTCTTGACAACAGCATGATCTATTGAACAGACCATACCTGTAACATGCTCCTTACTAACCTTGAATCCTGGAAAAAATCTTTGAAGATACTGAAATATTAGACAAAATGCCAAATAAACAATTGATATGAATCTAGTCCGCTGCTGTCATTTAGGTATTTAAAGTTACTAAAAGATATCAGTGTAATATTTGTGGGCGTATTAAATTTAATTATGGCTCATTTGTCCGAGACTCAAAGAATGGATATTTTAATTACGATTGGTTGTGGTAATAAAACAAGAAATGAAAAGAAGGTTTGTGGAATTTTTAATAATAAATACCCTGGTCAACCAACATATGTCGCAGTCTACAGTTAGCAAAATTGAAAAAAAAAATTCGTGAAACTGGACATGTTGAAAATATTTGAAAGCCAGGTAGAAATGTTCAATTTACTGATGAAAAAAAGTTAGATGTACTTCTAGAGATTTAGAAAAATCCGCATAAGAGAACTTGAGAACTTGTCGACAATAATGATGTAAATAAATCATCTATTTTGAGAGTTTTGCATAAAAAAATACCACCTTTACAAAGTTCAGTTGATTCAAGAGTTAAAAGAAGATAATTCTGATAGAAGGCCAAAATTCTGTGAATTGATTATGGACAGAATGAACGCAGATTTGCAGTTCATAAACAAAATAGTATTTTCTGATGAAGCGACATTTCATTTGAATGAAACAGTTAACAGATGTGTGCGACTCACACTCATTATCCTAAAAAAGTTAACGTTAGGGCTGGTATCATTAACAATAAAATTATTGACCCTTATTTTTTTGAGGGCACTGTTAATGGTGAGGTTTATCTACATATTTTGATTTTAGTGCCTACATTACAAATACATTTTCCTGATGTTAATCATCTAAATGAGATAGATCGAACTATTCACTACCAACAAGACGGAGCTCCACCGCATTTTGCACATACAGTGAGAAATTATTTAAAAGAGGTTTTTTCCAATAGGTGGACTGGAAGACGTGGAACGATCGAATCACCGGCTAGATCCCCCGATTTGACCCCTATCGATTACTTCTTTTAGAGTTATTTAAAATCTAAAGTATATTTCAATAGACCAACCAATATTGCTGATTTTAAAGTTAGAATAACGAAAGAAATTAACAAAATAACCCCCGAGGTCATTCAAAATGTTGTACGAGAATTCCAAAATCGCCTCAGTTATTGTCAAGAAGTTAATGGTGGTCATTTTGAACATTTTATTTAATTGTAAAGTGCATTGAAAAATAAATTCTAAATATCATGGGGCATTATTATCTCCATTCTACGTAAAGTTTTGTGATACCTACAGACATTATCAAAATTTTACATCCTAAAAATCAATTTTCTCAGTTATGATTGCACCAAACTCAAACAACTTTATATTGCTTGACAGAGGACTAAAATCCCTTTCCAAAAAAGTGCCACACGACCCCCTTTGCTATTTAAAATTTTCGAGGGAGTGCTCATAATTTAAAAGTGGTGCTGGAGGGGGATAATATTTCCATACTATAAAATTGTCAATTTGATAATAAAAATCGACCTGTTTCAGGTTTTTTTTTCACATAGTACATAATAACGCTAAACATGAATTCATTCCATACATATGGACCGCACTGTATATGTATGCAGGCAACCTCTGCGTTGCCTAATATTTTTACATTATCACAATTTACTTCTTTGTTTAATATGCTCATTTGAGAAAGCCTATATACTTGATTCGCTACAAAGATGAGTATGTAACGTAGTTAATGAACTATTCTATGCTTTGGCATTACCAACTTGTTTATGAGGTCTATATGATGGTTGGTTTTAAAAGCATTCCATATCACTATACGACATCATATTTGGAATTGTGTTAGAAAGATATTTTATTGAGTAGTCCCGATTGAATAGCTATGTTTTATAATCATTCATCACTATATTCTTCTTTACAAAAATATACATTTTCGAAAGTGGTTTGAAAGTAAGGAATAATAATGGTAGTAACATCACGGTAATTTCTGAAACGGAAATGGAAATGGAAAAATTCAGGTGTTATTTCCTTGTTAATGCATAATTTTTTCATTAAACTGCAGTGGCTTTATAGGCGACTGACTGACCCCAACCGTAACAAAGGATCGAGAGAAAGAGCTACTCAGTACTCCAGTTAGTTAAACGGTTACAATATATTTTCCTGTAACATCTGATCAAGAACAAGAGCCTCTCAACTATTCATCAGACCCAGTAGGCTAGATAATGCAGCCAGAAAGGAACTTGTCATTTCTTCAGCAGGTTCTGCAGGTAGTTTGAGTCTATAGACGTGATAGACACCGACCAAGCCTACTGTCCTCAATCCTTCACTGAGAAATTCAAGTAAAGCTCCTACTCTTGAGCCTGCTCCGGATCAAGTTTTCATCATTTGGCAGCTAACCTGAAAGATCACTCACTAAGTGAATACATCGTTTTCGTTGAATAGATGGATGAGTTTCGTCAAATTTCGGATTGGAAACACTTTCTTGGTTTTCAACACCTCATCAGTACCAATTTGAACTTTTGAAGATGGAAAAACGGACATTTCATGTACAACTTTACGACTTCATGATCTTTTTTGAGTTATGAATCAATTACACGAATATTGAGAATATAATATATAGATATCGATATTGAATTCAATCATGTTTGAAACCTGTAACATACAAAACCAATTAATGGAGAATGAATTCCAAAGTAAATCATGTAACTTTATGTGATTGAATGCGACTCAATATCATCAAAGCAACTGAAGATTTTGGCAGAACTTTGACGTCACATTTGAATATCAAAATTTAAGAATGGCAAAGTAATGCAACGAGCGATTGAATATTTCCTTGAGAGTACATCACATCCAAGGGTGTGATGAAAAAGTAATAATCACTGTTGAGAATTTTTTTTGTATATCTCTAAATGAGGAAAGCTACTTCAAATTTAGGTAATATAATGGATTTTAGTTCACTGATAGATTATTGAGTTCATCTGAGATTTCATCAATCATTTTCTGAATATTGATATAGTCAGCGAATCACCAAAATTGACACGGAGAAATGAAACAATTGTTTCAATAAAAAACACTGTATATTTATTTTCCATCATCAACTTAATCTATACATATTGCAAACTAAACGGGGATTCATTATTCCTTGGAGTTGTCTATCATTAAAACAATAACACTTACTTCAGAACATCTTTGAGGAAGTTAATAATAAACAACAATCACATTTATTTAAATCACAATCATTTTTAACCAACATCGATGTTTAGGTCATCAAGTAACCGAACTCAAAAATAACACTTTTTAGTTCTATGTTCAACTCACTTTTGATTAAATTTCAGCTGGACGTGTTCTATCTATGACGGGGAGCTAGACGACTATATCCTTAGCCATATTTGAAAGTAGACTGGGAATAGCGGTATCAACCTCACAAAGATGATGTCAGCAATTTTTGTCACTTGGCTGGACGCTGAAACAGTGGAAAGTAAACTTCAAGTGATGCATATATGAAGGTGCTAATTATGTCAGTGATATCGTTTTCATTCGAGGTTTATGATTGAATTATTCCATTGAGTTATTCCAAAATGAAGAAAATGATGAACTATCATCAAGAGTTCATAGCAAAATCTCTTCGACAAATTTTAACACTGATCATGGCATCCAACTGACTGAAATCACATCGTCTATCATGAATGTAACATTGAATATATTCATAAACAAATCTATTCCAGGAATCTATGAAATATTTTGGAAACTCATTATTCATTTCTCCGGCACAGTTCACCTCTTTTGGAAATGATATTGTTATGAATTACCTGGGATAATAAGTAGATAACATTTCCAAAATATAAAGTGCCAACAGTTATTCACTCAAGCGAAGGCCTGTGCGTGAACTTTCTTTACATTTATATTACCTATCAATGAGAAATATATGAAATGAAGATATGAATGCTGCTATCTTCTTCTTTTTATGTGAAAGTTACTCTGAATTGAATCCTGGTGAAGTAGCCGCCGCAACTGTTTGCGATAGTTCAAAGGCATTTGATTGCGTCAATCATAAAATTTTACTAATAAAACTTCATAAATATGGATGTAGAGGTATAACGAATACTTGGTTCGAATCGTACCTTTCAGGTCGAAGTCAAATGGCGAGGACAACGGAACTCTCGGAGAACAGGGTGCACTACAGGGTTCAATGTTAGGACCTATTGTATTTCTGCTATATATGAATGAAACTTGTGTGATTGACATATCTGGTAGTTTCACTCTATTCGCGGATGATACTACAATTTTGAGGAATGAAAAAAACTCATATCCACATCACAATGAAAACAACATCCGACTTGAAGAGGGTGAAGATGCGATGCAAATTTACTTTTTCTCAATGCATTCAAAACGAATATAATATCATTCAAATGTTCAGTTCATGAAATTCCAAGAGACGCTGCCATATTAAAAAATATGAGTTCGGATGTTATGCAGTTAGAGTGGTTTCAAATGAGTTGGGTTTCCATATCGCAAAAGACTGTTTACCATGCGCTCATTGAATCTCGACTATGTTATGAAATACTTTTTTAGGGAGTATGCAACTCATTTCTTCTCTGTCTGTATTGATATTAGAGAAGAGGGGACTAAGATGTCTCTGTAAAGTCAAACCCAGTGAATCGTGCAGGAACTTGTTCATCGCACTTTTTATCCTAGAAATAGGATAAAAAGAATAGAATCGAAGTTCAACTTTGCTTACACTCCTTATGCTACTCGTAATAGCAATAATACATTTAGACTTTCCGTCTCAATTTCGAATTTAATCAAGGATTCCATATAATATAATGGTGGTAAGTCATTCAATCACTTTGCCAATAATATGCAAATCTTCGGACACTAAAGTATGTTGAGACTTTAGTTATTTTTCCTTCTAGGAATCGCCCAAAAAAAACTGTATGTAAGTTTAAAAAATTTTTAATGATGTTTTCGATATAACTTCTGTCTCATTTTTTATAAAAACTATATGGTGGGCAAAAAAATATAAAAACAACATGCTCCCACTGCTAGAGAAACTTTTTTTCCTCTAGACCCATTAAACACATTTTTGTCACTAGTATTTGGCATCTGAAGTTTTTACATCTACGACACGTACTCTCTGCTATCAGGACCTGGGTTGGGTTGTAGTTACTCGCCCATGCATACCTCGGTAGGATGTTATCAATTAGTATAACAACATCATTAACTTGGATAGATTTTTGAATTTTCTGCCGTCACTCCTGATCAAGAATTTTCACACTAGTTTCGAGGTAACACAATGCAATAAAACTTATAAATAACGAACATACTGACTGACAATTGCGGAAATATGAAAAAAATCCAGTCAGTATCAGACTTGTCTAAAGCTTAAAATAGAAATTTACAAATCATTCGCACACACGCATATAAATGTGTAATTATAAATTGATACGATGGTTGATGCGTGTGAGTGGTATAAGATTGTTTGTATGACATTTAAATGACACAAATGTTATAATCGGTGTGTTAGAAATTATAATAAATAAATAAGGAGAAGTGAACAATCCTGATGTACTAATATATAATATGAGGATCTATTGTGAACAATTGAACAATTTTGTTCTATCACACATTTTTAACATTGATACAAACTTTATTTCAAATATTTTTTTTTGTCAACAAAATCAGAAATCATTTGTCTTAGCTGTCTGCATATAAATTGCCCCAATGACTTTTGAAAGTGGTGAAATATATTAATGTTTTTTATTGTATCGAGAAGAGCATTGAATAATTTTGGAGCCAGGTAAGTAAAGTATGCTGCAAAAGTGATTTGTGCAGTGGGAATGTTCTGTGCAACATTGAATTGTGGGCTGCTAATTTATGAATGTCTGGATGGAAAAATCGCTTGGGATGGTGATGTTTGTAGATCTAGGTTTTCAAACCATTGGCATGCAACCTCAAGTTTCCAAATCTAAACGATACGGAAATTCTGTACTGCAAGGAAGGGTTGCAAACTCAATTATACAGAATCCTTGGAAATTCACAAGCATGAACATTGCGAGTGCAACCTGTTATATAATCAAATAGAATTAGTTTACTCGCCGGTTTTTAAATTGGTACATCCGCATTGTGAACTGTAAATTCAGGTACTCAATCAAGTCAAGTACCTTTATTTCTATTAGTACCTACAGGGGTGGTATATAATGGCGAATGAAATGATTAATTGTTATTTTATTGTAAAAGTTGAAAATGTCCGTATAGAACGGAGCTGGAGTAACGTTAGTTAGAAATAAAAGTGGTAAAAACATAGAAAGTTTAATTTCTCTTTTTTTCAATATGATTTCCTACCACATAGTTACGGCTACATCTATCAAATTATTACTTGAATGGGATATGCATTTTCATCAAGCATTCACCAATTCCATCACAGATACTGTTTCGATTATTTCTCAACTAGAGTGGTATAATACTGACGGAAATTCAAGTACTATCAAAGTACTTCATTATACCATGTATTCGAAAGTATTCATTTGCTCGATGCGAAATCCTGACTTTCATCTCTATGAAATGATCAAATTGTGGAAATGGATTATGAAAAATCAACTACGAATTGCACGTTGAACGGTATGACCTCGGTAATCCCCAGTTTGGACAAGTTATGTCTTCTGAGGATTATCGTTCGTTGAGAAGTGACAGCTTGTTCAAGGTCTTTCCGCTATCATCTCATGAGATGATTTTATGAATTATATCGTTTTGTAGTGAAAATCAATCAAAAATGCATGAATTATTCCGTATATAATGACCTGGAAAATATATCTGAGATTTCCATTATCAGAAAATCAATCTTCTATAATCCTTTATTGGATTTTTCAAAGCGGAATGAATGAAATGAATATCGAATTGTTATTCCCGGGGTATTAAGGGAATTGTTTCTGGTTCAGACTCATGTCATTGTTGTGTTTTGGCATGAGTTTATACAATGAACATGATTTTTCAGAATGGAGGTTCGGAAGTATAATTGACTACAATGGCATTCCAGCGATTCGAAAAATCCGACAAAAAATCATAAATTGAGAATTTTTGGCATTTGTTTCTCCCGTCCGAAATCTTAAATGACTACTGATCAACAATGATGCATTATATTTGTTTAAAACTATTCCGGATTGAATATTCATAATGTATGCATGTATTATCAGATGATATCAACTTCATCTGGACATTTACAAGTAACAAACCACACAATGAATGAAGAAAACATGAAAAGTTATAGGGAAAGAGAGTTTTTGGCTATCTACTACTTTTACATGAACACTGAATTATACAGAAGATACTTTTCTCTACTAAGTTTGTATTTCAAACATTATTTCGTGTAATTCAATGTTTATAGCAAGTAGCTGTTTCAGGAGGACTTTCTTTGAGTTTGTGTCTGAAAGTTACTTCTTTGGATGATCTACACATCCATGTATAGAGTTATTTTCAAATTGATTACTTCCTTCCTTTCTTTGGAAGATTCCCTTATCCTTTTTCTGTATTAAGATGGAGTAGTAGAAAGCCAAAAACTTTTCTCCCAAAAATTAATCACTCCTAAAAATATAACCCTTTCAATGAAAAAACTTCATATGTACATTAAAGGAAGGGAGACGAATTTGTTGTAAGCATTGGAAATAAATAAATTGTATAAAAACCAGAATTTCATAACACTCATTAATCAACTAGAACCATGCAGCTCCCCCTTTTGAATTTTTGAATTTTTACAACTAGTTTAGGATTCATTGGTAGATGGAAAAATCCACAAGTAGGTTTTTGGGGATTAATAGTTGGTAATCGAAATATATTAAAGGAGATAATTAGTTATTATTGTAGTTGTAGTTATTTTGTGATTGATGACTTGTTCATTTTGTGAAAATTCATGATCTCTTTTATGAAAGGAATGAAAAAACTTTTTTCTAATTTCCGCTAGTGTTTTCATTTATATGACCGGTTTCGGGTGTTATTCCATTATCAAGTATAGAAAGTAACTCAATAAAAAAGGAACTAAATATTTGAAGAAATTCACATACACGAAAAGGATATTGAAAAAAATGGTTTTCATGTTTTTTCCTTCTTTCAGTTTGCTACTTTTTTCAGTTGGTAAAGGGATGAAAGCCAAAACTGGTCTTAAAAATTGATTAACTAGTCATAACATGTAGCGTCAAACAGGGTGAAACCGGTCAAAATTTGTTCTTTTCTGCATTTTCTTCTGTTTTTCTGCAAAAATGTAGATTTAAAATACCACATATTGAAGCTTAAAGTTTCAAGCATTTATAACTGTCATCACTGTCAAACTGATCACAGTAGTTTTTTTATATATTTTTTCAAAGGTTGTCCAATAAAAAACTTTGTATTTCATCTTTATACGAATTTTTATTCGGTACTTTGATGAGCTGTCGCGAATGATACGAAGAGTTGTCAAGAACTATTACACTATTCGCATCCAAATTTGTGATCAATGTGTTTTCAAACCATTCCTTAAAAATGTTAGCTTCCATGTTCTTATGATAGCCAACATTGCAGTCCTCAAGTTTTTTTTCCACATAATTTCAAAGAATTCGAAACCCATCCTTTACTTCTTCCGCAATGCACAATGATTAGTCGCGATCGTTTATTTGCAGGCTTGTTAGGCGTCCACATTCTCGAACCATCAGTTCACCCTTTAGTAACTGTATCGTGAGTTTCATACCAAGTTTCGTCCAAATTGAAAATTTTCCGTTGTTCTTGACAATATTTAATTATTTGTTCTAAGTATTTGTTACGTAATTCCACTATTCTTCTGCTTTCCATAACTGCTAGACGTCACATCACCTCACTTTATGGCTGGAAGTATTCACTTTCTTCCTTATGATTTCAATTGTCAAATCTGATGTTGCTTGTAATAATTTTTCCCTCGAAACCAAACTTGAAATGTAGATTCTTATATGTATACATTGAAACATACTCTCTGTGTTTCAATATTCAAATGCATCCGAATCTTATTCACTGGTATCTTTTTTTCGCATTTTTTACCATCGCTACTGGAATCACTACACTGGAAAAAGTCTGCGTTGTTATCACACTCGTTATTATCTACTATTAGTACTTGTCCAAGGATGCCACATTTTAAACAAATAACAGAAATTTTGAGTAATTATAACTCCACCAATATTGAATTTCAACACTCAAATCGCGATCAGTTCCTGCCCTGAACATTGACAACACGACTCTTCTAACCATCCTCACATTCTATTGGTAACGTGACTCCAAATTCAATTTTGTTAGTCTCTAGTCAATCATAAAACTCGGTTAATAAAAGTGATCCAATACAAACCGCCAATTCTTCAGTCCACGTGGACTAATTCGGAGTAGCATTAATTATTTGTATTGGTTTTTTCAGCCTTTGAATTCTCCGATAGCTTTAAGATTACTATAACGGTTACTTCGACTATATCCTCGCCTATACCACAAAGGATGAGACTGTAAGGGGGTGAGAGAAGGGGGAGAGAAAGTACTTCGATTTCCAACAAAATGAATTCACAAAAGCCTTGAATAACAAAAGAGAGTCTAATTTACACCAAATAGTCATTGATCGATTTCAGCACACCATTTTCCACCTTTTTATAAAAAGGTAAATGGAAAAAGTGATAGGTAATGTTGATGAAAAATATAAAACTTTTCATTACCAAGGCTAGGTGAATCAAATTTACTTACCGCGTTTTCTTATATCTTTTGTGTGACACTACACAACTAAAAGTTTACACAAGTTTCCAAAAAATACTTTTCTTACACTTCTAAAATAACCTACGTATCTGGACTGACCAACAAAAGAAACCTTCTTCATGCTTACTTTCGTAAAGACTGATATTTCCTGTACTGAAAACATATGCCAAAATATACGTTATGTTTAGTTTCACCCCTGCCGATCGGTTTCACACCGTTTGACGGTACTAAATTTAATTAGAAATAGGAATTAGACAAAAGTATTTTTTCAACTATATTCAATATGAATTTCTACAAAATAAATAGATCATCAATCTAACACGTAAATGAGTAACGTAAATGAGTAACTTCAGATGTTTATTCTTCTTGAGAGTCAGCTATTTGTTCCTACATTGATGATATAACTGAAATACTTGAATGAGTTCAAATCATCCCTAAGAGGGTATCTCATCAAGAATTCATTTTATTCGCAAGATAAATTGGAAAAAAACATGTTTTTTCCTAATATTTTTTATTTTCTTTTCCGAACTGTTCATTTCATCTCAATATATCTTATGTATATGCCTCGTTGACTCAAATCACTGCCATGACATTCAGTTCATGTTTATCTCCATCTATGATTTCTACAAAATAGGTAGCTCATCAATTGAACATGCAAATGAGTAAAGGCAGAACGTAATAGGAGTAAAATCTATTTTTCAATTACTCAAGGACTCAACGCCGAATAGGATCAGTCAACCATGCTGATTGAAATATTATTTTCCCATACTGTGAATTTCAAATAGCTGCTTCCATTTTCATGAATCCACCGAAATAATCCCATTTGTATCAAGTCATCAATCATCCTCATCGAGTTTTTTGAAGCCGAACAAATTACATGAATATCAAAATGCCTTTTCAGCAGAAATATCAAGAGAAACCCATATAATTTGTTGTTCTTGGCACGAGTTCGGGCAAACAATTAATCAATCAACAAACCTTTATTGGAGTGAGCGTTCTGGACCATTATGAGGGCGAGTTTGGGCGCGTCTTCTTGTATCTCGGCCTCCCTCGATGAGGTATATAAGGTAAACATCGTAGCCAAACAACGGAGCTTCAGTTTGCTGTTCTTGAAAAGGTCGGGGGTTGTTCTCGCTATGATTGTTGACTGAACGGTCTCCAGTCCTGGGAGAGCATCGAAATGAACGATTGACTTCTGTATGTGTACGTCGAAACTCGAACGCATCTGCAAACAAAAAGATAAATGGAATCGTTTTGTTTTTGTAAGGATTTCTCTGTATAATCTCTTTAGCGTGGGCATTGGCAAATAGCCAGGGAGCTGATGAAACATGAGATAGCCATTTGGTCGACGCAAAATTGCAGCTCAAGGCTCATTTATATTTCAGTGAAAATTGAAACGCCCCATACGTACAGAGTGTTTCTGAAAATGTTTTCCGGGGTGATACACGAGATTTTTCTAGTGGAAAAAGTAAAAATATCTTTCAGGAATTTTTTTCTGAACTTCTGAATAATTGATCATTTCTCCTTTACCAAGACAATGAAATTAATATACAGGGTACATCATCTCCTAATCTCCTTAACTACAAGATATATTTCGAAGCTCAAATTGAGGCAGAGTTGTGTTTGTTCGTGCCTAACAAAATACTGTTCAGAAACTTGAAAAATTCCTAGTATTTCCGGAAAAAAACTGAAAATCGGAAATTCCGTTTTTATTTTTTTCTAGAGTTATTTGACAACATAGCTCAAAATATGAAACTTATTTTCATTGATACTTTTTTTCAGCTATACGTTTTCGAGTTCAATTTTACTATCCGACGTTTTGTCTTCAGGCAATAATCATCAACTATTTTTGTATTATGTGCACCATATTGTTTTTTATACAGAAAAATTGTGTTTTTCGTTTTGATTTCTTCAATGTATAATTTTTTAATGATTCTCTTTTCTGAAACTACAGGTATTGAAAAAACAACTTCAGATAGAATGGTCATCACTACATTGAAAAACTTTTTTCAATGAACACTAGTTGTCAGAACTCATGAAACATCATAAGTTTGCACAAATATTTCAGTCGAAATGTCCTCATTCTCGAATTAAAAAAAACGAGAAATGTTGAAAGTTCATAACAAATTTTATAGAAATAGTACAAAAACAGGAAAAATTCATTTTGAATTATTTCCGGACAGCCGGATAGTATTTTAGACAAACACTGAGTACGGTGCGTTTCAAAAACCAAGAATGAAATCATGACCTTGTTAGAAATGCTCATAAAGTATTACAACGAGTGTTCGAAATGATGGTCTTTCTCTTGAACACATAAAGAAGCTCGTCGTCTCAAATTAAGAACAGTCCTAACAATATCCCTTCTTCTGATAAACCATGCGTGATGATATTTTCTCTAAGTTCACCCACTGTGTCATATTCTTACTCTTCGTAGATTCTGTTCTTTGAAATGCCCCACAAGAGAGTACCCAAAAGTGTAAGGTCAGGTGAACTTGCCGGCCACCTCACTGGTACAGAATCTCCTAACCACCCATATAAGGAAATATGCACAAACTGCTCTTTCGTTGTGTGGGGGAGCCCTGCCATACTGAAATCAGCAGATGTTATAATCAACAAAGGGAAACGTATCCATATTTCGTTGGTCCAAATAATGTTTTTCAAGTAGTTTGTTGCTAAACAGATTCTGCTTCCATACTTTATTCTTGATTTTTGAAACGCACCGAACTCAGCCTCAGTGTTTGTACAAAATTTCGGCAAAATAGATTTTCGTACTACTCCTATCAAATTTATAATAAAGTTTTGATATGTCTGGTTTTTCTTCATTTGAAAATAAGGACATTTCGATTGGAGTATTTGTGCAAACTTATTATGTTTGATGAGTTTTGACAACTAGTGTTTATCAAAAAAAATTTTCTATGGAGTCACAATCATCTCAGATGAAGTTTTTTATTTATGATCTGTGGTTTCAGAAGAGTCATAACAAATTATACATTAATCAAATCAGTATGAGAAGCACTATTCTTCTGTATAAAAAACAATATGGCGCGAAAAAAGTTGATGATGATTGTCAGACGACGAAACGTCGGATAGTAAACCTGAACATGAAAAAATGTAGTGTAAAAAATTTCAATGAAAATGTGTTTATGCTTTTGAGCTATGTTTTCAAATAACGCTAGAAAGACATAAAAACGAAAATTCCGATTTTCAGTTTTTTTCAGATATTTTCGGAAATACTCTGAATCGTCAAAGTTGAAAAACAGTATTTTGTTGAGCAAAAAAAAACATTGCCCCAATTTAAGCTTCAATGAATCTCCAGTATTTTAGGAGATCCCAATGGATGGAGATCGAGAAAATCCATTTATAGTAAAGAATTCAAATTTTGTTCACAATACGGTGGATAACAGCCCAGTTCAGTAGGAGTTGATGATTTGGTGAATATTTATCTGCAAAATATTGGTAATATAACGGTTTTCATGAGACTCGTTAGACTCAATAGATTTTAACAGAAATGCGTTCGTAATACAGTTTCATAGACATGCTTTTTGAATTATATATACCTACAAGATTGTGATTTCATGTACAGTTTTTCTATGACTGAAATATCTGAACGACCATTGAGGATACAAAAATATATCTCATATCAGATCTTTTTTACAGGATCTAAATGAAATACTTTTTTTTCACATCAGTGAAATACTATACTGATGAATGGAAAGCTTAACAAACCTGTTTTTCCTTTTCCACGTCATTGTAGACAACAGACATATACCAGTGATCCGAAATAACGTTATTCCAAAGCCATATACCATACCGAATAATATATTCCTGACTGTTATCTATGAATATTATCATACATGAAAGAAGTGGTTAAATAGAAAACATCATGAATGATTGTGATATCACATGATTCTCTGCGAACTGGGAAAACTTTCAATCAATAAAAAATCTCATTCTTACGATCTTCATTCGGGTTCGAAGGCTGTCGTCGTTTGGAACTGTATGCTAACATTTCGCCAGCATGAGTGGCTGGCTTCTTCAGAGGTTCATTCATCTTGATGGTTCACCGTCAGGATACAGTTGGTATACCGTCAGGATACAGTTCCAAAATTGCGTAAACTTAGATCAGGAGCGAGTCTACAGAGGAGATGGATGTCAAGTTTACGACTCCAACTGATCTTCCTGTGAAGTTTAATCCAAGAGGGAGTCTACAGAGGAAACGATTGCCGAGTTTACGACTCCAACGGACCTCACTGTAAATTTATTTCAGGAGCGAGTCTACAGAGGAGATGGATGTCGAGTTTACGACTCCAATTGACCTCCCTGTAAATTTAGTTCAGGAGCAAGAGCTGCGGCGTACACAGAATCTTTCTCAGGTGGGGGAACTAACCCCCATGAGCAGGTTAGCAAACGTTTGCGCTCAAGTGAGGTTTCACCAAAGCCAGAGGCGAAAAAGCCCTGCCCGTCTAAATCTAAGGCATTGTCAGGTATAGCTGACGTGCAAAAACCCTCATATTGGAAGGTTGTGGTGGGTATCAAGGTGGGAATCTTGCAACTTGACTATCCGACAACCTCTTTAACAGAACAATCGGCATCGTTAAGAAGCTGGGTTTGTTTGGCCGAGTGAGAATAGGGATAAGCCACAATAAACCCTTGCGGGTTACGGTGGAGAGTCGAATAGACCCACTCAGTTCGGACCTAACCTAACCTAACCCTACGCAAGACGGAGTTCAGAAAGTGAATCGAGCGGCTAAACAAGAAATTCAAATAGTGGAAATGAGTTAAGCGTAATAAATACATTAGTTTGTGATTAGTGAAATATTGTTGGAGATAAATTTATTCAAGACAATTATTTTTTTAATTTGTTACAATAGGATGAGTGACTTTGGATCCACTGGATAAAAAAAGGAAATTTATTCGTTTCAAAATAAGTTGAAATGCCATCTTTCTCAGTCCCCGATAGTTTTCTGTAAAGCGTATTAACCGCTGAAGACTGGCAGACGTTTTCTCTAAATCACACAGGAGAAAGCCGGGGTCACAAACGTCACCGTGTTATCTATTTGACAGGAGTCGATCAAGATGACGAGTGTCAGAAGAGACGAAAAATTCCATGAAAATGTCGCGGGATCAAACAGCTCGCGCGAAAATCAGAAACCGCGCTGAAAGGACCCAACTGCAAACAGAACTCCAGAGGATCGAGCGAGAAAAGCAGAACGCGATGAGAAACTTGGACTTGGAAAAAAGAAGGTTCCGAACCAAGTGCTCCAAAATGCTCATATTCTCGAAGCCCAAATCCAGAGAAGTAGGCGACGGAAGTCACGAAACGTTCCAAAAGAAAAGTGATTCCTTCATGGACCTCCACGACCTGGTGTTCACCAACGGCGAAGTAGACGCCGGGAAGGTACTGTGCCTACATGTGATATCGGCGCATCGAGCAGAAACCCTGATGCCTCCGAAGAAAAGGCTATCCTACTTGTGCAAAGAGCATTCCCCTACAGAGAGGATCCTGGAAAAGTCTAGAAGCGGGTATGCTAACAACGAGAAGTTATCCAACTTGCTACCCTTGTACACCGTGGAGATGGTGCACCTTGGCGCCATGGGAGAGAACTCCATTCCTCCAGTGATAAACGATGGTAGGCTAGCTGCAAGGATCCTGATCAACGAAAACATCAGGCAGCTCATTGGAACGGTGATCAAAGCTTTAGAAACTTCCAACAAAGACAAACTTCGGCAGCTGGTGCGTATCGCACACGATCCAAGTGCTATAAGAACCATACTGGCAAGGAAGGACATCCAGGAATTTATGACTTTCTTACAAACCCAGCCGATCATCAACAATAGCGAATCTTTCCTGCTGACTCCGCCCTTCAAAATCAAGACGAGAGACCTCAATTTCCGTTCAAAGGCAGGAAACCATCTGGAGAGCCTGATAAATAATATAAGGCAAAACGTTTTACAAATACCCACGAGAAAACCCATGACAGAGGGATCGGAAGACTTCACTACTATCCTAGAACCTCAAGAGATGCGTTCGAGTAGCGAGAGAATTAGGCCAATAACTATGGCAAGCGGTCCAAGAGGTTCACCTGGCCCTGAAGGGAATGATAGTAACGAGAAGCAATTTTCAAAAAAGCAACGGCATCGGGGTCGGACGCTTACCAACTTTATTGCCAAAAATATAAGAGAGGCTTCAAATGTTAAGAAAATTGAATACGATGAGGACGAAACAGAAGTAAATATTGCTAAAAGGTCAGTTGCCATTGCCTATTCTTGCATTTTCCAGGTATTCAAACAACCAGTTATCGTTGCACCTTTGATTTGCACCTTTTTTCCCTTCAAGTGGTTCTAGTTTTTTATCAGATATTTGAAACTGGAGTATTTCATGGTGATAGATCTAGAGATCAGTCAGTAATACAGGTCGTACAAAACATTCTTTACTGTAAATATGTTCTACTACACATCTATATATAGGTTTAGTTCTTTTAAATTGATTGCATCCTTCCTTTATTTGTAAGATCTCCACATTGTCTTGTATCAGGGTGTAGTAAGAGAAAGCCAAAAACTTTTTTTCCCAAATATGTTAAGAGTTGTATAACAGTTTCAACATCATGCTAACCAATAATCCATAAGCAATTTTTCCCACGCAGACTTTAAGTTCACTGTAATCTAACCGAATTTATTGAGAGAAGTTGTTCAGATAATATGTAATATTATTTAACGAATCATAATAAATAGAATAAATCATAATAAATAGAATAGAAATATCCAACGTCACCTGAATAACTAATTCCTATGAAGAGAAATATACTCGAATATAAATTGACGTTTCTGTAAGTTTAAATTTTCCGTTCTTGATAGGTCAGCCACCATTCTGGTAAAATCCAAGGTTTCTCCATCTCCCATCAGCCAATCAAATTCTGTAGAGAACAACCCAACAGATGAAAACCTAGTCGAGATGAAAGTTTCAATCAAACCGAGTTCTAGCAGTAAAATAAAAAAATCTGCTGTTAGCCAGGATAGCCTGAAATTTCGCGTCAAAAAAATCCTATGTCCCGCCTGCAAAGAGAAATGGAGAACACCTTTACCGCCTCCAAAAACCCCGAGGGTGAAAAAGTCTAGTGTTCTGCCTCCTGAAAACCCTCTCAAAACTGACAGCAGGTTGAGATTAAACGTGTTGATAAACCGTGAAATTTACACACAAGAGAGGTACGAAAAAAGGTACCTCGCTAAAAATAGCCCAATCTCTGTTGGGAGAATCAAAAAGGATGTACCATCTAGCTTTTCAGATATCAAGTTGAGTCCTTTGGACCTAGCTAGAATCCAACAGGAGATCAGAGTGAAGGAAACTCATAAAAAGCTGGAAAAGTTTCTCTGTATGTCAGTGTAATTCAAAATTACTTATGTTTTCCTGTAGCCGGTTGGTAATATATTATGAAACTAACATTGTTATTATTATCAATGAATGTATGAATTGGGACCTAGACTATAATGTGTCTAGTCAAAAGTGACAACAACCTCAAAATTTCAAAGGTGAACTCCAAGAAATAGGTTTAGTCGAAGTTGTAGTTTCTCAGATGCTACACTAATATCATATAATATTTAAAGCATTTCAAACTTCTTAAGCGACTGAATTAGGAAATCCCACAAAAGACAGATGGTGTACGTGACCAACTAACCTACATTCATTGTTATTTGTTTTGGGTGCCGTGTTACCAGTAGAGGTAAGAATTCTCCCAATGACGATCTCAAACTAAGGTGATCCATGAAGTAAGTGACTAAAGACTCCGACCTTGTATCTACAGAGGAGATATATGTCGACAAAACAACCCCAACTGCTCTCAATATGCAAGAGCTTTTCACTTCTAATCCTATTAATAAACCCAGGAAGCTAGGTGGTGCAGCCAGAAAACGAGTTATCCCTTTCTCTATAGCAGGACGTTCTGAATCTACACCAAATTCTCAAGCAACAGAAGCAGAATCTGGAGAGCAAACAAACAGCCTACGCTCAAACGATAAATCACCCAAGTAAGAAGCGGCTAAGCCCTGCATGGTCGAATCTCATGTATCGTCATTTACAGCTGACTTACAGAATATATCGACCAATCAACTAGAATTTGTTGGTATGTCATTGTGGCTGCCATGCAGAATATTCCAGAAGATGGTCCACATGTTTGGTTCCAGACCTGTACACTCCGGCCTGGATGGATACAGATTACCTGTACGAGCCAGAAGGGGATATTTTGCAGTAGGCAACATAAATGTGCTGTTTGGTCACTTCTGTGATGAAGCCTCTCACGGCTGCAGAATACTAACAGTACCCAACAGCAAGGAAACGCTCCCCTGATCCTCTGAGGTAAGCTGTAGACATCCAGGTCGGAATGTGCCGTTCTGGAAACCTGTGGTCATCTTCTGGAGTATCCTCTTCAATAGCCAAAATAGTATACTGTAGAAATTCGTGTGGTCGATATTGAGGTTCTCGAATTTTAAAAAGTGCAGGTCCTACCTCACAGATCACATCGACCATCCGTAAGTGATTCTCATCTGATGATTAATAATATTTAACCATGTAGGGTTTTGCCTCTGGTTTGGGTAAATTACCGTTTGTGCGTAAGCATTTACAGACCCACGTAGGGGAATTTGTTTCCTCTTCTGATGCAGACTCTGCTTTTGCTGCTGAAGGATTTGGTGAAACGACAAAAGCCACTTGTTTCGGAATGAATGATGATGATAATAATAATGATGACAGTACATGGCAGAATGGTACTGGATAGAGCTGGAAAGTCATCAGGACTTCGGATCCCCTTCTCTGCATGGTCCACGACCATAATAGAACAGGAATTGGAGAATTTTTCTTTGAGGCAGGTGTCCGAGCTGCTGATGAACTCTTTTTAGTTTTCCACACTGAACGAGGTGATCAAACCTTTCAGCAAAAGGTCCACTAAAAAGACGCAGAGATTAATTTACTCCTGTGGCAAAGCAAAGATAAGTCAAATCTTGGGGTCGTCTTTGAAAACACCAAATATCGTCCGAAAAGAGGACGGAAAGCGGTTGACATATCGAAATTTTCTCTTTGAATCCTGCAGACTCTATCCAAACTACTCGGTTTTTATGAATGTACTGATTATTGAAATTCTTATTGGAACGATACCCTGTCCACTCTGGAATCTCGTTGCGTCTGCGCTGCGCTGGACCCGATGATCACTCACCCCACAGTGACACTGGCGCGCCCTCCTGAATGTGTCCGGGCTTCGGGAAGTGGCCTCGACTAACAAAACCTTCCCACACGACCACTTTGAGAAGTGGAAGATTATTTCTTGAAGCATCCTCACCTGAATGCATGGATATAAGAACAAAATATCAATTTACTAATAGAATAAATTTTATTACCTGTATAACGAGACAAGAACATGTAGAACGATTGTTAAAGACACAATGTTGGAATATATGAACACAGTAGTGATTGACTGAACTCGTATTTTTCAACAATAGGATTTCATTGTTGAAATCAATCGCGAGTTGACATGAGACTGCATAGCCGGCACTCGAGGCCCCCGACTTACTTGATGCGGATAGATGCATTAACTGTATGTAGCACATTCTTTTCGATTTCAATGAAATTACTACTATTCAGAATAATTTTTCGATTCGAATTAAACATTTTAATATTTAGTCACAATCATATTCGAATATATTATTCCTTCCGTTCTATTCAATAAGGACTGTGACAGTGGCTGAAATTGTAAGAATAATTACACCTAGATGTCAATTTCATGCTGTCAATTTCATAGCTGTCAGTTTCACTGGTTTGGTGACCCAGCCCTCGGAAAAGCTTGTGGACATTGCCGTGGCAAGTCATTTCCAAACGCGGAATTAAATAAAGACAAAAATGATGAAGATGAAGATTTAAACATGGAAATAAGTCCACTCGGTGCCTTATCAGCAATTATGAATGTGAGAGGTGATGGAAAACGAGTGCAAAATCTTAATGTGGTCGCTTTCTTTGCGCTCTACTCCAAAAATGTTTGATCTTACAAAAAAATGCAAGAGACTTTTTTTTATAAATAATCTGGCGAAGAAGAACTTCATAAAAAAACTTTATTTGACCCCCGAATGATAGAAAGCGAGATATTGGCGAAAAACAGACTTTTTCCTCTAATACCTGTTTTATCCTATACGATAATAATGTCGGTTTTTCAAATTGTTCAAAAGCAATATTGTTTGTTTTTTTTTAAACAAAAACACTACAGGAAAGTCCTTGAGGCTCTCTAAGAGCGGTGCATATGCGGAAGTAGCGATTCACGTTGAATTTGAATAGCTGGAGATTAAATTCATATGGAAGAACGTTACTAGGAAGTTTATTCCACATAAACGTAGTTTTCCAAATGAAAGAGTTCTTAAACAGTGAAGTTCGAGGTGTACTGAGTGGAACCTGAAAACAACGCGTATTGCTGATATGTATCGCTCTTGGTGAAATCATATGTATCTTTGTATTGTTTTTTTTGTATTATCAAAAAAGCCGATTTATTTTTTTTTTTTCATCGTAATGTGCGCTGGTCAGGCCCTATCCCCCGAAGGCTCGATACATTCATGAGAGCGCGCCAGCATTATCAACCAATGACCACTCTCCACACTTCCCACAGTGATCATTGGGTCTGAGAACCATGTGCCCTGAGCAAGCGTAGTGAGCCAAAAATGACAGCCTTCTGCATCTGTGCGGCTGAGATTTCTGCCTTAGTGCGGCAAGCTAGTATGATTTTAAGATTCGAGAGTAGAGAGGGCATCATTCCACCAAGAACTCCAATAATCAGAACATCCATTTCGACAGAGTGGTCTGGATAGTCTGCGGAGTTCGAAGAGAAAATCTCGATATTTTATCCGTTTTTTTCTTCTCTTTTCGGACGATATTAGTCTCGCCTGAAGCTGAAAACTCCATGACAAATATCGTCTTGCTCTGGTGGTCGAGAAGAACTACATCAGGCTTATTAGCTTGTATGAGCCTGAGGGTGCGGAACGAATAGTTCCAATAAATTCGGCGCTTCTCGTTCCCTACAACGAATTCAATATCCCCCGGAGCGTAGAGCAACGCTGGTGTCTCGTCAATACCGTAAGAGTGTCGTAGATGGTAATCTAGCACTCTTAGGGTCGCGTTATGTCGATGGATATAGGCCGAGATCGCATATGCTGGACATGCTGACATGTATACCTCGGACTTGTGTCTCGGAAGCCTCGCGACAGGCCCTGCACCTTGTGTCAGGAACCTCTATACCCATCACGCGACTGCATGATGGGTATAGAGGTTCCTGATTATTATTATTATTATTATTATTATTATTATTATATGTGTTCTAAGATACAATCTATTTCCAATTATTTTGATTTTTTCATAAAGTACTGGAACATAATGTATGACGTTAGTTGTGAAAGGTGTCTGTTCTTGAATACTAAGGTGATTGTTGAGTTGGTGGTTGTTGAATGATTGCTTTCTAATGCATTTATTGCAGAGTTGACCGATTTCCTTTACTAAAAATGACTATTGTTCAATATTTTAGAAGGTATTGTGTATTCAAGCTACTATTTTGAAGCTAATTAAATTTTCACGTTTGTTGATTTTCCCTTTAACTTTATATTTTATTCATTAATTTTATATTATAACCCAGTTGATTAGAACGATGATTTTAATTAACTCAATCGTGTCATTATGTTGCTGTAAAACAATTGTTGAGAATTCTGAATTACATTTGAATATATTTTGTAATTTTTCAAATTTGCGAAGACAGGATTTCATAAATTTTGCATGAAATGAAACCAGCAGACACCATAAACGAGTAAAAATATCAAAAAGGTCAGACAGAAATAGAATGGTACATAACACGAAAGTATAAATAGAAATAAACGCCTCTAGAGTTAAACTTTTGAACAAACAAAACTTATGAATGTACTCGTAATAGATGCCAATAGAAAAACACACAGTTTTTCAACATGGATTAAAAATATAACAATTCAAGTGAACGACATTTATTCACTTAGCTGATTATACAATGTGATACAAATGCCATGGTTACAAACCGTTATTAGGGACAGATTTTTTATTTTTCCCAAACTTAAGTCGCCCACAAAAATTTCAATAATTAGGCACACAAAGTCCAAAAAATCAAAAGGGGAGTACTCAAGTTCTAACAAAAAAATTTACAGGGTAACAGTTTTTCAATCAAATGTATAATCTATTGTATCCATCGCCTTATCAAAAATCATCAAAGGACAAAATATCCATAGAATACTCCAAGGATTAGTCCCTTATATTTTGCCGCATGTTTAATAAACACCCTGTATACCACGACACTGTAGAATAAATATTTATTGAGTTATTGAGCTACAAAAACACATGACAATAATTCCCTTTTTTGTGATGACTTTATTATAAATATCACTAAAAGCACCCAGACAACATTTCTGACCAATTCGATAATCAAAAGGAGTTACATGTAGGACATAAAGAACATAAATATATTAGGTTCAATTGAATAGGGTTAAGATGTATGTATCTTCCAAGTGACGGGGCATTGATAAACTCCAGTATAACAATGAGATTGGTCGGGGAAATGGTCCGAGAACTGAAAGATTTAGCGGACAGAAATAAATTGACTTTAATACTGGGGGCCAAGAGACTCGTGAATATCAAGAGATGAAAAAGCTGATGCTCAATTTCACATATTATGAGTCCTGAACTAGCTGCGGTATTGGGAAAGTTAATTAAATAAAAGGTAATGAGAAACATGCAGAAAAGTGGGTAATTTTATCTAGGAATACATATGGAAGAGCCTTAGTATAGGCCAACACAGATTAGCACTATTTACGTCCTAGGACAAACTTTGAAAATTGTCCAAAAATATTCAACGTCTTACCTAAAAATATAAAAGATATAACATCCTTCAAACTATTAAAAAAAGAGGCGAAAAAGTGTGTACATAATCACTCAGAAAATGTTCCTACTTCGTACTGAAATAAATAATTACGTATGTTATGTATATATTGTGTATATAAGCCACACACTACCAAAATTTAACAATAATACCTCAATAAGCGGTTATACCCAAATCGAAATAATTCAAATTATCCAATCTCATTTGAAACCTATTTTTGAATTCTCTCTCTTATCCTCTTTCTATCTTTATAAAAAATATAAGAAAGCTTCACTTACCATTTGAATACAATTACATAAGATATACAATTGTACAAATGCCATGCTGATTTAGACATCACAAAACAGACTATATTTGCCTAGCGTGAATCTACTGCAGTGAGTCATTGAAAAAAAAACTCAAACAACTATTCAATATCCATTATTTTATTTACTTTCACATTATTGATTGCTTTGATATTGATGATT
>WOGP01000218.1:0-28438 GCA_015342065.1 Leptinotarsa undecemlineata
GCTGCCGCCCCCATACGAACGACAACTCTCAGAAGTTGAGAAACTTGTGCGAGCTAAGGACTAACGAGGTCTTACCCTTTAACGTGTGATTCCTAACCATGATGAACTTCTTGAGGTACTTGAGAGTATTGGATTCAGAGAACATCCCACCAAATCCTCTATACTTATCTCCATGACAGAAACCAATATGTGAAAATCAAAGACACTCTCAGTGAATCTCGAATAGTACAATATGGTGTGTCCCAAGGGATAGTTCTAGGTTCAATTCTCTTCAATATCTACCTAAACAATATTTTTGTGCTAGATGTGGAAGGGTACATAATAAGCTTCGCAGATAACACAGTAGTCATTTACAAATCGGAAACGTAGAGCTGTCTGAAAGAAAAAGTTGAAGAAAATTTCAAAGCCATAACTCAATGGTTTGAAAGTAAACTACTGAATATTATTATGGCGAAAACATTTTACATTACCTTTACATCTTATGCTAGCCATTTACCAAGTTTCAAATCACCAATTGTTATTGAAATACCATGACATGACATGATATGACAGATTGAAATACATGGCACCCTAACTAGATATAACTCAAATAGTCATGCTTTACTTTACCTTGTTTGAAACTCACCTTTCCTATAGGATAGTTGCCTGGGGAGCAGCAAGTAATTCTCATTTAAAAATCCTAGAACAAATTCAAAAATTACCTATGAAAATAACCACAAATAAAAAAAGAACTTACCTAACAAAAGTACATAAGGAAACATTGGATCTCAGGTTTGCCTAGAGCTCAGATACACCAATATGTTGATGTGAAGAATATATACAGTGCCTCCATTAAAGTGCGCAGCATATGGGAAACTTTTTTTTCGAAAAGTTTCAATGAAGTATAACTTCGGCACTTGTTTGTGCTTTAAATTCAATTTAAAATGATGCGACCAACTGCGACCCACTGCGACACCAAATTTTTAACAATTATTGTTGCAATAATGTTGTCTCTTCAGGAAAGAATAGAAATAGTTTTAATTTGTGGTGAGAATACACCATTCCGGCAAATAGCTCTAACATTTTTAATGAACGGCATCCAGGAAAAAATGTTCAATATACTACTGTGTCAAGGATAATGTCGAAATTCAGAGAAACATGATCCGTAGCAAATCAATTTAAGAAAAAGCACACTCCAAGTAAATATGATGAGGAGGCCCAAATTTGAAAGTTATTGAACACGGGCAAACGAGCATAACCGATATCAAAAAAAATATCTATTACAAGAGGGAAAGGGTTAGAAAAATTTTATTAACAAATAAATTTTTGCCTTACAAGCCAAAATTAACAAAACATTAAAAGAACGAGATTATGATATCCGTTTGGGGTTTTCATTCTAGTTTCAAGGAGAGAGAGCAGAAAATGTAAAGTAATAATAGGGCCATTTATCATCCGTCGGTTATCTTAACTTTTTAAATAATGAGGTTAGTGAAGTTTTAGATAATATGCCTTTAAATTTTAAATACGACATATGGTATTAGCTTGATGGCGCACCAATACATCACACGGTTGCTGTAAAACAGTGCCTCCAACAAATGTTCAGAGGCAAAGTTATTGGACGTAACTGAAAACATTATTGGCTACCCAAATCTCCCGACTTGACGCCTTTAGACTTTTCCTTGTGGGGTAACCTGAAACAAAAAGTGTACCGAAGTAGACCATTTACTGACATACAACATCTGGAAATACCATTCGCGAGTGCTGTGCAAATATAAATCCCCGATTTATTAAAAATGTAGTTATAGATGTCAGTAGAAGGACTATAATTTGTATTAAATGTGGAGGACGACATACTGAAATGTAGGCTATAAGTGTTTGACAACCTCAATAAGTAATTTTTTGTAACCATTTGTATTTTCTATATTATTGTTGTTTAAAATTTATAATAATAATAATAGTTATATCGAAATTATTTGCTTTTTTTTTAGTTGCCTCTGCTTTTTCGGAATCATAGGTTGGTTTAAGAAAACAGCCAAGTGATTGAAATTTTGCACCCGTGATGTTAATAAAATTTTTATAACAAATTTGTAAGTTCTGTCTAAAAATGTCCGTATAAGTAAAAATGTATCAGATAAGTTAATTAAACTCCATGATGAGTTTGTTATGTATACATGAATTGATGACAATGAACCGAACTTGTTTTTTAAAACAAAGGGGATATCTGTCAAAACTAAGCAAAACGTTAACTTTATCCTAGTTGCATAAGATTTGGCATATGGATATAAAATTGCCGTATAGGCAACTTTTTCAAGTAACTTTTTGTTAAATTCGATCTAGAAATACACTTCTTCAATTTTTTTCAAAAAAAGTTGAATTTGACAAACACTGAACGTCAGTGGGTCGCAGTTGGCCGCATCATTTTAAGTTAAAGTACAAACAAATGCCGAAGTTAAACTTCATTGAAACTTTTCGAAAAAAAAAAAAGTTTCCCATATGGTGCGCACTTAAATGGTACCTTTTTTTCTCTGGTTGATTCGGCCGTTACTCGATGAAGATCCATATTAATCCGTACCAACACAAAATAGCATTTTATAGTAGCCATGATTCATGGATTAGTCATTGTTCCTCTTTCAATAGATAATTTTCAATATAGGACTCAATGTCATCAAGCACAACGGATTTGAAGCTGAATAAATTGATAAAAAACTTTCCAAAAAAGTCGGTCGGTATTCTGGCGGTTCGACGTGGGTACTTTGTTCGCTCAGTCAATCGGCCGATGTGTGAGTCGATGGGTCAAGCCCCAGGTTAACACTCGATTTTCACTTGCTATCTTGTAACCCTTGTTAGGAATTGCACTTTAAAAAAATACTTCTGAGGGTGGTCGATCGCAGGATTGAGATAGCTGGTTAGCGGAGAAAACATATTTCAAACAACAAATGCAATTGAGGGCATTTCTTCTACTAATAAGTCATATAATCAAAATTATAAAGCTCCAACCTGTTTTGGACAAACAGAAAAAATGGCTTCATTTTTAAATAAACAAGATGTCAAAATTGCATTTAGGAAATACGTTGGGAAAATCAGTTAACAATAAAGACAAAACATCTAAATTCGAGAAATTAGGAATATATAAATTAAATGGTGGAATGTGTTCTAAGGTAAAACTGGGATAGATGCCCCTCCTTTTGAAATAACCATCTAATTTGAAAAATAATAATTTTATATGAATAATTTCAATAATGTAGCTAACTCAATCCTTCATGTTATTATTATTATTTTTCAAACTATCAAATACAGATTTTGCATAAATTAGCTTTTCCTGGAACTTTTTTTTTTGAGGATAGATTTCTACCTGTATGGATAGTTGGTCCACCATAAAAATAGCGAGGAGAATAGATGTCTGCAGTGCTGGATAGATGTCATTCATATCGTGTAGGTAAACAAAAACCCAAACAAAATGTTAGATAGTTTCACGCCTGAAACAGCAATAGTCTCCAAAAAAAAAAAGATTCATAATAATAAAAAACATGTTGTATTTCCAAAAATCTTTTAATCATTATCATTGGAATATAATTCCAATATCACAATAATGATCATAATCAAATTTTCAAAGCGTTGGTTCACTAAAATATAAATTCTTAAGTTTCAATATACATAGGTATTCATATTTTTTAAAAATATTTATTCAACAAAACTATGAATTCTTAATTGTACATTATGAAACATTCACATTGAATTTCAACGTCACACACTCATTCTTTTTTATATTGAAATAACACAATAAAGATATCTTCATTATTTTATCCATTTGCATTTTGGGCGAGTTTGATCACAAGATCATTGAAGTTATTAACTTCTTCTCTACTAATACCTTTAGCTCTAGCCACTGATAAACCTTCAGCTTGAGTGATAGGCAGCTCCGGATTTCGTTCAATAAAACTTCTAAACCCTTCACCTCTAGCCATGTCGCTTTCGTGGTTGAAATTGTGTTATAACTCCAGTTTTTCAATAAATTAATAAGCTAACATGCGTATGGCTTGTCAATTAGGGGAAAATCCTGCGTCACCAAGCTTGAGAATGTGCTTTACTAGTCTTTTCTCGTTGTCAAAATCCAAAATTGAATGTTTTACTTAAAAAAAAATGCTTACGTTAATGGATCTATTGGAAGCTTGCGACAGCAATTATTTATCTACTTGTGATACACTGTTTGGAACCTTTGGTGTTTAAATCTGTTTAAAATCTGTTTTTCCGTCAATCAGTGTAGTAATGAACATTATTGGAGTTTTATACCAACACCAAATCATTATTGTTAACATCTCGACACGTGTTTCTATCACCAAGTGATCATTTTCAAGAGGAAGACTGTAGTTTAGTCTTCCTCTTGAAAATGATACACCGACATGTGTCGATGTATTAAAAATAACGGTTTGGTGTTGGGATAAAACTCCAGTAATATTCAACAATTAGTTAATTGAATGTTTGTAATGTCCTGTAGTACATGATCTTTGATACATACCCAGGCTCAACTTTGTTGTAATTCTAGCAGCATATCGTCTTCGCAATTATCTCGATGGAATCGCAAATTGTCAGGATATTTCGTTTATCCCCCATGGTTTTCTTGTCCATTTCATCGAAAGCTACCTGTAAGTTTTCTGTGGTCCACGAACATACTCGAGTTCGAGATGCCCCTAATGGCATCTGTATTTCGAAAAATCAGGGCAACTATCCTTTCTGATAGAGATAGATTTTAAGTATTTTTTTAAAATAAACTTGGAAACTAATCAATTTGCACCTAGATGTAGACTCAATTGACCCCTATACAACACATAACCTTTGAATCTTTGACGTGTTTCTGAATGTCGTCGTGGAGATAAATACATGCACAAGCGAAACGCTTCTACAGTACACAACTGTCTATGGGTAAATGAGGTACGGGGAGACTGCCGCTCCTACTATAGAATTAATTCTTAGTCGAGAGTTCAGGAAGTTAGCTTTTTAGGATATGATGCATCTATCCCGGTTGGGCATCTATTCCGGTTTTACCCTACGGGCCGTTTCTTTTATCATATGGTAACATTGCTATTTTCTAAACCGTAACAGATACGAAGATGAATAAATGTGGAAAAAAGTAACTGTCTTCGGGGACAATACAATGGTCAAAGAAAATTTACGGGGACTTTCGCCCTTTCCGAGTCATACGAAAAACAAAAAATGCTGTTTTTTTTATTTTTTATGAAATTATTTCGAAGAATATCACATAATGGAAAAAAAAAGTGATTGTATTCGAAGTGTACTATGACGATGTAATAATAAATATTCGATAAAACGTTTCGTGTCAACATGGCTACCACCAATTTTTTTTAAGTACGGACCTGCATTTTTTAATACAGATATTGATAAAACTATAAATTCAAAATCCAAGAAATATATCATTGATTTTTTTGTAGTTTCATTTCTATTTCAACAAATGTTTTACCGAAATTACTGTTTTTGAGAGGTCCAAAGTGAAGCTCGTCTCCAATTTACATTTTGGTATCTATATATTATTTCTTGATTTAAGAAAATTCTTTGTTTTTATTTCTATTTCAACTTTTTTGTGAGCATACTCTCTCCTGTAGAACCCCCAGAATCCGCCACTGGAAGGTACAGATTTAAATACATCTCATATTCTCACATTCTTTCCCAGACGTCCATCGGCAGTCTAGGTAATTTTTTGCTCCTTCCACTTTCATCTCTGTGCCTCTCTCTCTCTCTTTCTCTCTTCTCTAGATATGTTGGTAATTGTGGATCTTGAAACTTGTGAATAATAACTTAGTTTGTAGATGATAAAAGGTTCGTTTCAGTCGGTCGGTTGCTTTGTTTCTGTGTATCTACTTTTAACATCCGTTTCTAAGTGAAATTACATTCGTTTATAAGTGAAGTACCTAGTAACTATTTGTTTGATGTATTGAACTCTGCATTGAAGTGACTAAAACCAGAAAAGTTTGGCCAGTTGGACAAGGTAAGCACATTTGATGGTTTAACATTTTAGTATTTCAGAACTATATTCTTTATTTGCTGAAGAAATTGTAGAAGATTACTGAAGTTTTACCTTATCTCGATAAACAATCCTTTGAAAATTCGAAAGAGTTCAAGTTTTATGTGTACAGGGTAACGAGTTCTTATATTTTTAGAATGTTTCCGCGTTTTTGTTCTGTCTATTTTAAGGAGTTCCAAAGCTTTTCTGAGCTGCATTTCTGTAATCAGCAGAAAAAATTCAAATTCAACTCGAACTGAATGCGAGGCTGACAAGTGTGAGTTTACATGTTAGTTTTGGAGAGTGATGTTCTCATCATCGTTATGGCAGAGTAGTAAATCATTTTAAAATTAACGAGTTGATTTAATGTACGAGTTGAATTGAACGTACGAAATAAATCAAATTTGGCAGGATTCGGTTTTAATATTTGTTCATTTTAGTTACATAAAGTAATAGATATAATTGTCGAATGTTATTTTAAAATAATTTTGTGGAAAAAATGTTTTGTCCAAATAAGATGGAAAAAGCGAATCTGAATAAGAGTGTGCACACCAAAAATTGTCTTCACTGATTTTTTTTCCGGTTTTTCATTCTGTACCTGCTGATGGAGATATTTTCATAATCTTTATATATTGAGTATTGAATATTTTTGAAAATATGGCCACAACTGTTGTATCAAAATTGGTAATTGTTTCCAAAAAGTATTAAATCTTACACTTTTCCAAGTATTCTATAGATTACAGGTACTGTAGCTCTAATACCTAGTTAGCAGTTAGGTAGGGAGACAGAAATTCATAATATTTAGTCGAGGCAATGAGTTGAAAAATGTGAAAAATACATTAAAGGTACTAAAAATATGAGCAAAGGTGTATTCGAAGGATTTACCAATAGGTAAAATATTCCGATTGTTACAAACAATATAATCGAAGAAAAATGAGGTATTCCGGTTTTTTTGTTGATAACATGCGGTCCTATTTTCAGCGTTGAATTAAAATTATAAATAATGTAGGTACATTTCCGAAGATTTCTTCATGGGAAATTTCCTCCCCATTTAGGATATTGCTGCTTCATTTCTCAAATATATATATAGTTTTATTATTAGTAGGAAAAAACCGGAATACCTCATTTTTCCTCGATTGTTTAGTTTATAAGAATCCTATTGTTGCACAAGGTGAAAATACATTGAAGCTCCTAAAAATATGAGCAGGGCTCATTCATTCGGTTCGTAATGAGCACTACAAAGATGTATTCGAAGGATTCAACAGTGGGTGAAATATAGCGATTGTTACAAACAATATGATCGAGAAAAAATGAGGTATTCCGGTTTTTTTATCAATAATAGGCGGAACTATTTTCAGCGTTGAATTATAATTATACCTAAATAAAGAAGATACATTTCCAAAATTCGGGACTTTTTCATGGGGAATTTCCTCCTCATTTAGAATATTGTTTTTCAATACCTCACACATATATATTTTTATTGTTTTAAACGAAAAACCGGAATTCATCATTTTTCATAGTTAATTCAGCTTATAAGAATCATATTTTTTTAACCACTGTAAAGTTCTTCAAATACATTTTCCTAGGGCTCATTCCGAATCGATTGAGCCTTTTGTTCATAATTTCCACGTTTTCAAACTTTTTGTCTAGACTATATTTATTTGCCAGTCTTATGTTTTCGAAGAAATGACAAATTTGTTTCTTATTATCAGTGGACTGTATTTTGGTTATAATATAATCTAAGAAACTCTATTGATTAAATTGAAATACACACGATAACAATAATACGTTTACCGCATTGAACTGAATACCAATTCACGAAGTGATATTCATTTCCCATAATCTGTTTCTGGTAAACAAGAATAGGTATTAAAATGAGGAATTTGAATAACATCATTTCTAGGCAATATATGTATATACCATTAAACACTCATAAATCTTTCAAATAAAATGGACAGATTATTTGTTCTGAACCGGATTAAGTATGGTGTTTGGAATTTCTAGATTATTAGATAACCAAACGCATTTCTGCAGGATGATACAATTCATAAACTGAACAATATTTTCACTGCCCAATTGAAAGTATAAATATTGATCTTACATATTTTAGAGGCATGACTTTTCTTTGGAAAATGTTTTACTCTCTAAGGATAATTTTTCCAGTTTTGAATATCTGCAATTATTCTTGAGATCTTTAAAAACCGGTACGCATGAGATAAAACTGGAACTCCACGCGTAGAATAAATTCAAAACAAGCAAGTGTTTCCCAAACACCGGAACTGCAATACTCTTCTTGACACGAGTTCCATCAATCAAGTTGGCGTCTCCAGGTCATGAAGACGCCGATTGGGTTGGTGAAACGCGCGTCGAGAAGTGTATTGCAGTTATGATGAACTTTGGTCTAATAGTAATTTCTTCTGTGTGAAATAACGAATTGAATGCCACTTCAGTTATTTTCGATGGAAGCGAACTGAAATTATGTAAAATGAACTAGACCAGAAGACTTGAGGAGATTATTCAATATGAATACCTAAGGAAAAAAGTTTTGTTGTTACCAGCAAAATTCTAATACTGAACATTTGTCGATTAGTCTCTACTTTTTTTATTGTCACGGCGGATATTGTATTATATTTCAGTAAGTTTCTGCAGCTCTACAATATAAATTTCCTAAATAAAATTGTTGTATATTGAATGCACAATGTATTGAAAGGTATAGTCGAAGTAACTGATATAGTAATCTTAAAGGTGTCGACGAAGCCAAAGGCCAAAAAACCAATACAAAGGAATTATGCCGCAACAAATTAGTTCACATGGACTGAAGAATTGGCGATTCGTATTGGATAATATTTACTAACCGAGTTTTATGATTGATTGAAGAGTCACGAAATTAAATTTGAAGTCATGTTACGGTGACCAACATAATGTAGCGATTAGTACCGCCGTTGTGAGTGTTTAATTAAAGGGGAACTGTTGTAAGGTAGGGGGTACTATATCTTTTACTTGAACTATACCAAATTGGATTAATACTGTGTTTCCTAAAATCGCTACGTAAATAAGCTAATGTTTCTCGAGGACGAAAAATGGGTATTGTGAGAGATGTACATATAACATCGCGGACTTTTGTTGACTTTTTTTAAGGTGTACAGAGTGTGCCAAATTAGAAAACATTTTTCAAGTGAGATATCAATGGTTATCGATGGAAAATTATTTTTGTGAATGATACACCCTGTATATTCCTGCATGTTTTCCTTAGATCTTGAAAATCGTTTTCCTAGAATGTAGCACACTTTATGTTTTGCTAGAGTCATCTCTGAAATACACAAATTTTAGATTTTTCATGTAGACATTGAAACCCACTCTTTGCAGTAGTACTAGAAACAGATAAAACGGAGTGCAAATTTTTACTGGTAGCTAGTAGCGTCGTCCAAAGCCTATTTGATCAAAGTGTTCGTTTCAAAGTTTACGTGAACAACCTAAAAGCTCTGTATTTCAAAGATAACTAGCAAAACATCAAGTGTACTACATTTTTAGGAAGGTAATTTTAAACTCTATTGAAATATCCCGCAATTTACAGGGTGTCTTCTCGTTAAATAATAGTTTTCCATCGAAAACTTGATATCTCATTTGAAAAAATGAGTTATTCAAACAATTAAATTCTACGTAAAATATTGCTTCGGAAATGTATTCTGGAAAACAAGAAATTTTCGACGGGAGAAAAGTTAAAGCAACCATTCAAAAATGCACATTTTCGAAAAATATGCTGTAATTCGGAAACGAAGACAGATATTGATAAGCGGTTTTCAATGCTTTTTTAATAAAATCATAATATATATCATAAAATTTGACCTTCAGACACAGCCATCAGTTTTCATGTATCTAATTTGAAAACAGTATTTTCCCTTTGAAAGTGGGAAAACTATAATCACAAAGGATCTGATAATTTGACAATATACTGAAGTCGATAGGGACAACTTGGCTGAAATATTTTCAAAATGACGGTTCTTCTGGTTGTACCGAAAGTAGTGATCAACTCCGTTATTTCGAATGAAACACCCTATATATTCGTACATTTTGGGATTCTACATCAGAATACAAATAGTTTTTGTGTATAATGTCCTGAAAGGCACTTGTGAACTATACAATTAGCTGCAAAATAGCGGCAAGGGAGGAATCATTAGTTTTGCATATATTAAAAAAGGTCTCGTTAAGAGCCCTATGATGTGGCAGCGCCATATTGACAATCGCGAAAACACTTTGTGAAGAAATGAAATGTTACAAATAAAATATGTATAGGGGAAAGTTATCGATAATGTAACGAAGAATGTCGGTAACTCATTTTTTTCCATTTGTACTTCCAAACATGTGTTATCTTTTTATTCCTTTGATAAATTTCAAAGTTTTTACGTTAGCGACATTGTACGATTAAATATAGTCAACTTTTTCACAAAATAAAATATTAAATAATGTTTGACTACTTTATAAAACGTGTTTTCGTTATTCAATGAATTTTCACCTGTCAAGTGCTGCCATGTAATAAACACTAAACCCATATTAGAGCAGAGAAGGGTTTGGCAACATCGCTGTTAGCGAAATGCCCGTCGAATGCAAATAATATCAGTTTGACGTTAGAGTAATTGGTCTCTACAACAAGTTTCAACTTTTACACCATCCAATTTTTTTTAAATCTATTTGGTCATTTCTATATCTTCACAAATATATGTTATAATTTATTCTTCGTGAAAGTTGAACTCCACTCATTCGTTCAGAAAGTTAGTATCGCATTTTTGTTTTCCATTTGTCAACTTCACATGAATAAAGTAGATCATCACTTTTTCAATCTGCTATTTTATTTCTATTGAAATTGATTATGAATAAGTTTTCCAAAATATTATTGCTTCATCTTTAGAGATTCTCTGTTTCATCTTATTTTTTTAATGTTATAGTTTATTGTATTTTATAAAAATAAAATATATGTTTGTTTGAAGGTGGTTGACAATGTTTCATGTTGTTCGGACTTCCATTGCCTGATATTATATAAAATGATTTGAAATCCCGGAAGAACTGACAAAGAAAAATTGAAAAATTGAAGAACAAAAATAAAAAATAATAGCCGAAAAAACAATACTATTAAGCAAAAAAAAACCTAAAATGAAATAATAGTAAAATAAGTAAGTAAAAAAGGAACGAATTGAACAATAATTTAAAAATAAAATTAAAAAGTTAAAAGAGACTTTGAAGTTATTTCACGAAGTATCGATTGTTAGTATCCACAATCGTCTTCGTGTGATGACTGGACTGATTCCTTCGTGAGCTGACTATTTATAGGTCATTTCACTTATCTCTGCTTTTCTTTTTCCGCTTCACTGGTTTATTGGGACATTGTAACGAAAAATTTGAACACTTCAGAAACGTTAGGATAATTTTGTTAACCTGGGTATAGATCTCTCAGAGAGAATCGAAATGACCTTACTAAATCAAAAAGTAACGCGGTAGATATTTGGAATAAACAAATTTACTAGGGTAAGGAAGGTTGCATACCGTATGCTAATTCAAAGATTCAATTGATTTAAATATTGGAATTCAAATTTGCGCATGTCCCGACTAACAAAACGGTAAAGAGATCGAGAACGAAGGAGTCGAGAAGATTAGCTGGTACAAAATTTTTCGTTGGTTTATCAAAAGAAGCGAAATCACATTCCTGTACCTGTTGATATGTAAAGGAATTTTGGAGGCTGTTCTGGGAAGAAGGTAGGTTGCATCCTTATCCGTTTTGACAATTATATCGTTGAATCAAAAGTTAAATTCAATTCTTATTTTTGTAGATCTGTCAGGCCTCCATACCTTATCATATCAATAACGCCGTTTTTACATAGAAATTGGTAACACGGAGATTACTATTAATCACAATAATTCATTGGTGCAGTTGGATAGGAAATGATGAATAAATAATTCATTGGTGCAGTTGGATAGGAAATGATGAATAAATAATTTTCACCTTGGACTTCAATCAGTTGGATCCTAAGGTCAGACCGAATCTATTTTTATTTCATATGGAAATTGTGCAAGGACGTAGGAGAAATTTCCCTGTGTACCGTTAGAATTCCAGCATATATCCCTTCCTGGATTATTTAACCTTCCCTCCCTGATTTTGCAAAAGGCGAGCTCTGGATTAGAAAAGATAATCCTAACAAATATTTAGTTCCCACATATACGTACTATTATTGTGACCCTTGGGGTCGTTCGAAAGAAAATAAGTGTTAATTTTGAAGTGTAAGCCAAGGGTAACGTTACTCCGGGTACCGATATTTTTTATATATTAATTATTAATATACAATTTAATATTTATTGTGGCAATAAACCCGCCTTCTCCGAAAGTCCGTGAAAGTGTTTTTTTATATTTCCCAGTTTAGAGAAAACAAGCTGGGTGGCGCCCATAAAAACAAAAAAAGAAACTAAAAGAATTCTGAATTAGAGAACGGATTTTTCATGACATTTTCCTAGACTTACTCACGACCCAGTCACCAGACGAGAGCAACCGGAGCATAAGTATCCCAAGAATTCGAAAATAACGGGATAACATGACCGTTTGGCCATTTTTCCCTTGATTGTGGGTTTCCATATGTTGTGTATCTCTACGCTTGCTTGGCTGAATACATTGTTGAACAACATGTATACGGTTTCTTTGAATATCCTCTTAAACCAATGTTCTTCCCTGTGTATGATCTCAGCTTGGGACCATTCGATGTTATGTAGGTGGGTCCAAACTTGCTCTTCTAATCCTAATTTGCTGGTTTCCCCTCGTGTGTGTTTCTTGTGCTTGGCAATTCAAACATTCGATGGCCTCTTTAGTTTCACCGTTGTAAGATTTCCCACACTCACAATGTATCTGGTAAAAGCAATTCTTGGAATCGCAGTTCGTGTTTGGTGACCTGGTTTTCGTGAGGCTGCTAAGGATAGTGTTTCCGGATCTGAAGCAGGTTCGTATCTTTTCCGATAATCCTCTGATATAGCCAAAGTCTGTTGCGCCATCGCTTTTGAGTAGCCATTTCGTTGAAGATCATTTTTGATGATGTCTAGTTCCTTCTCGAGACCTTTCTTCGTATTACAAAGTCCAAAAACACGGTTTAATAGAGTTTTGATGATTCCGTTTTTAGTCCATTGACGGTGGTTGGAGTCATGGTTCAGATACTGTCCCGTGTGAGTGGGTTTTCGGTATACAGATGTTTCCTGCTTATTGTCGGTACTCTTCACCAATACGTCTAAGAATGGCAATTCGTTGTGGACTTCTTTCTCCATTGTGAACGTGATGGAAGGTCTTACGCTGTTGATGTGTTTCAATCACCTTCAAACAAACGCCAAAATAAATCTTCTTTAGGCATTTTCGAAATAACGTCTTCAATGCGGGTCAAGATTAAAGATTTTTTATCGTCTTGTTCATGTTCTGTTTGTATTAATATATCGGTAGGAGTAGAGGCTTTTCATCCAATATATGACCTATATATTTTGTTGCAAATACAATGTTTACTGGGCGAGGGATGCCTGAAAAATAATTGTGCAATTTCATAGTTTGCACCCAGCAAAAATACAGTCCACTTTGTGGAAAGAGAGAGGAATGCACATATGGCTGAAACCGTTTTCCCAATTTCCTCATTAAAAATCGTTTCTAGAAGTGTTCCTGTTGTGATACATTGAGATTAATGCAAGCAATATGTATATGCTAATAATAGGCCCGTCCTACCGACACATCATAAAACAGCTTGTACTCTTCCAATGACAAATAATAGACGCATAATTTTAATATTTTATTGGATACCGCTGGGATATTTTCACAATATGTTGTTGTGACAGGAGCACTCAATAAAACGTATGAAAGATTGTGTACAGATACTGCTCGAACCTGCTGTCAGATTTGATGCTCGAAGAATGGATCGAGAGGAATTTTAAGAGCCTTCAACCTGTCGACGTTTCATGTGTCGCAGGAGGATTACAAGGCACTTATGGAATGTTTGACGTGCAGTATTTGAATTTTTTTTGCAGCGAGCTAAACGTTTGCGATTACACATAGTTGCTTTGAAAATTATAATGGAATTCGAAATTTAACTCATAAATTTTTCGATACTCATTCTAATGAATCACAGTGAGGAATCAAAAGTGGCCACAGTGATGCCAAATAAGTACCAGAAATAGTTGTTGATATATTCGAAGCTGTTGATAAAAACTAGTTAACTATTGAATTTAGGAAAATTCACCAACTATTTCAAACTGGAATAGAAATGAAAAATATATCGTGGATTCATTGAAAAGTTAACATAGTTCTCAGAGTCCAGTACTACTGGCATTAAATATTTGATGTAACTAGCAAATACTTGATAAAAATCCTCTATGAAGTATTGATTACCCATTGTGAGAACTGAGTGATTTTCATGATTTCTGGTAACAAAAATCATGAAATTGGACATATAATAAAAACGAAACTAACTGACCCTCCAATTACAATAATTAAAATCTACCATTATTACAAATTTGATCATTATCAAACAAATTCGACAAATGGGAGAAGTATTCGAATATATTTGGCCATTGAGTAAATTATTTTGAATTATCAAAACTACGAGTTTTTAGTATCCCAAAAGTTTGAACACAAAAGCAAAATAGAGAAATAAAGATAGAATATAATAATAAATTCACATCCAGAGTACAAATAGAAACAACCACAATATTACCTAATTAAAATCAGTCATAAATATAATACAGAATCTATTGAAAGAGAAGAAAAAGAATAAAAAACGATGAGCCTTCAAAATTTGAACAAATGAAAAAGTAATTAGTGAAAATCTGTAAATCTCTTGACATTTTTTGGTTCGATTGATGACCTATTTTTTTTTGTAAAAATTCTTATTGAATATATAATAAAGAATATAACTTTTTTCCACTTTCTACTAAGTTTGTTATTAATAAACCGTTACCATCACAGTAGTAGACAAAACGTCAGACATAAAAACACGGTCACGGCCAAAATATCGGGAAATTATCTTCAATACAAAATAAAAACAATAGCTAATCCTTCAGCATTCAAACCAGCATACAACCCAGAAGTTGAGATTCAAAATCTAAGATTAGTTTTCGGTAGAATATGATCTTGGCCTTTTCACAAACTCATTTTTTTAAATTCGAATTTTGGTATATCAGATATAGCTCATTATGTGATGAAAACATCTAACTATCAATTAAGTAACATGTTTGTTGATGTGGAATTGATTACTTTTCACTAGAACAGGGTCTTGGCCTTTTCACGATTTTTTTTCTAATTTGAATTGTGGTATGTCATCAATGACTTATTAAGTAATGATAACATCAAGCTGAGTATAAAAAGAAAAAATCATGAATAATATCGTTTATTATCCATAAAAAATACATTTATAGATAAAGGGAAAAGGGTTAGCCAAAGCCTCCCAAAAATTATACAGTGTGTGTAAAAAATAATTATAAAAATACTTATTTACTATCATAACAATGATAGAGAAAAGAACCAAATAAAAGTTGCAAATGACTCTTAATATTCTCAACATCATTTTGCACTACCATACATTGAATTTTTAATTTTTTAAATTAGCACTCAGCAATAGGAATCTGTGATTTTATTTCTTTCTCTAATTAATGAATATTATGATTTAAAGGGGGTAAAATTTCATTCAGATAAGAAGGGATTATATAAGAAGAACATTCTTGAAATTTGGAAGTACGGTGCCTAGGTGTTTTGAATGAGTTATTTCTCATATTAATCATAAGTATGTGAGAATGCCTACATAATAAACTATATTAATGACTAGGTGTTTCAGTTTGAAGCATCAAAAACATGTTTATCAAATATTGGACTCACATTCAGCTCCTTAATTTTGAACAAAAATGGTGTGACATGTTCACCATATGTGTTATATTCGTATGTTATAACATACGAATCGCATGCAAGCATTCTGTTTACGTTGTGACTTTTACTTATTATATTGCAGCAAAAAATTGTAATTCATCGAACAACAATACTCTATATGATGGGGGTAAATAAAAGTTTTAACTAACATGAGTTTCATTTCTTCTGATTACTGATACTTGAAATTATATAGCGATTTGAGTTTGAAGAATGACACTTTGAAAATGTTTGTCACATGTTCATGAAAAGACAAAGAGCTATCTATGGTTACGCCAAGATTTTTAGCACTGTCTACCCAGTCAATGTCTGCATTATCGAGAGAGAGCCTAAAGTTATACAGAGTTTCTACTATTTGTCTTTGAGACCCTATGCATAAGGCCAAAGTTTTATTTGGATTGATTTTCAGTCCATGATTCTCCGAGATAGGAATGTTTTGTTTATATTAGCCACGCAACTTTCTGTATCGGTGTTATGAGAAGACAAATATAACTGTTTATCATTTGTGTATAGATGTACTTGACAATGTGATACGAAAGTGGGGTAATCAAAAATAAACTCTGAAAACATCAAGGGTCCTAAAATACTTCCCTGCGGTACACCTGAGATTGTTTCTTTTAGGGATGACCATGAGTAATCATCCAGTTTGACCCTCTGTGATCGGCCTGTGAGATAGCTGGTCATTCACTAAGAGAAATGTCATCGAATCCTATGAACTTGAGCTTGCTGATGAGTAAATCGAAATTAACTAAATCGAAAACTTTACTTTGATCAAGAAGTACTAAAATGGTCACTTTTGATTGATCTCTGAATCTCGCAAGATCGTCGATTACTTTCAAGAGGGCAGTCTGTGTTTCGTGTTTTTTGCGAAACCCAGACTGATTGTACTGGAGTATTCGATTTTCTTCAAGAAAAGCTCTTATTTGAAGGAAAACATTTTTCTCGAATATTTTACAGGCCACAGAACGTGAACGGCACATTCTATTTCGGAATTGGAATCATATTAGAAACCTTCTAAACATCTGGAAAAAAACCCTGTCTGAAGGACTCGTTGAAAATATGTTTAACTTCATCAATACAGTGTGGTATCACTAAAGAAATTATCTTGATATTCATATTGTCAATACCTGGAAGCATTAGATTTTATTTCTTTGATAGCAGTCAAAATATCATCATCACATATATCGGTTAGGGAAAAGTTCATAGGAGCGTTCAATTTATTATTATTGTAGAATGAAAGAGTGTCATTATTTACTATTGAATGTCCAACCACGTTTAAAAGTATGAATTTTTTCATTCCTTCATATTCGCATTTGATATGTTTAAAAATTTTATTTTGTTTTTATGTCAGAGTGATGGAATGCGCGTAGAACCCAGACTACCGGTTTTTGGCTCTATTTTCAGGGCTCTGTAAAAATTATAAATAATTGAAATACAGTTTCGGGTGTCAGGACTTTTTTTACACAAATTTATTGATCTTTTCAGATCTTTTTTGAAATTTACAAAATTTTGTAAGTTTTTCGAGATAGTCAAACAAAACTAAAGCCCCATTTTTTTCACCTAATAGCTTATAATTTTTGTATTTTTTTCAGCGCCTTTTCGGACCTTTCCTTAAACTTTCAAGGTAAAAATACGAATCCAATGACACCTTGGTCGCAATTTTTGAACCCGTCTGTGAAATTTCACAAAAATAAGAAAAAAGTACATGTAAACCAGACTATTTATCCCAAGTCTGTAGTTGTTGCGAGTATTAACAACCTAGTTCGGTTTTCAGCACTGGGATTTTTGCGCCACTGCCGGCAGGCGAGATTTTTGGTTGATTTTGGTTGTTTTTGGTTGATGGATCTTTAGAGCTGAAACAAACATCTAGCCAGGGGAAATTTTGGTAATAGTTTTGAAAATACTTCCATTCAGCTGATCTGTAATGCCAAACTTTTCGCGGCTTAGGTTGTTTTCCAACATTTATCTGAGTGAATACGCTGCTTTTTGCGAAAGCCTCAGCTTCGTGACCTTGTTCGTCGTTGATATTCGAAAATTTGAGACATTCTATATTGTTGATATAGAAGTCACCGAATGTGGAATAGAAATTTCGCCACTAGGGTGATTTATTTGTAGAGAGTCAATGGTGTTAACAATTGAAGAGAGTAGTTTCCTATATTGTGTAATCGCTAGGTGGTCGATAAACGCAGCATATGAATTTGGTGATCTCCTGTGTTATTATTTTGAACCACATAACATCAATGTTTCGGGGTTTATATATACGGGGTTTATGCATCTCCTCAGGACTGATTTTCTTTGCAAATTTTGCCTCGAACTCATTAGTTCATAAAATGTATCTGGATGATATGAACTCGTCAAAGCACAATTTTCTTTATTTGCTGTGAAATGGATCTATTGAAAATTATTTTCCCATAACAAAACAAAATTACTGTATTCCGACTAGCATTTCGCTGAACAATCTAGCATCATAAAATTTAATCGAATCGCGAGCTGACAGACAATATCTTTGTTATGGTGTGAAGTGAAACAAATGTTTTCGATAGACTGATGTCTTCATGTTATTATTATTTCGCACTTTTTATTCGGGCTTTCGAAAGTTTTCAACGCACGGAATGAATAACCCACAACAAACCCAATAATTAGTATTTATGTTTCCTCCATAATGAGTAACAACCAGCCCCTGATTGAAAATTTCATTGGCAGGTGCTCATAAGATGGACACGTGACCGAGTCACGTGTTTGAACCCGTGTCGGATAATTGCCTTCGACGTTGAATTGGTTTATTGTGTAACTGAACATTTCTCAGATGAAGAGCCTTTGGGTTGAAGTCTCATGTAACTAATAACAAAACTTCCACCTCGCAGGATTTCGTGAAAGGATCCACTTTGAGGGGTTTCGTAGAGAACTTGCTGAATATCTGCTACTTGTAATTATCGAGCGCATGTTCATACGGAGGCGTTTGACAAAGTTATTTTTTGTCAATATTGAAATTTCATGGAAATTTTGTGTTCACTTCTTTTGAGATACTGAGAAAAATATGCAACTATAATTGATTTTTCCCGAATCTAAAACTTTCAATTATATTTAGTTCTTTGATGATACGTTCATGACAAACTACCTGATAATTTCTGGAAAATATATTTGGCAAGTGAAACTTTTTTATACGCGCTCGACTTGGGAATTAGGCTGGTGAACGCGTGACAAGAGCGTTACGAATAGTGTGATAGGGCGAGGTGAACGGAAGTGTAGAGGGAGGTATGAGTTGGTGGAGATAGAAACAGAGAGAGTTACAACAAGCGCCAAACGTGATGGCGAGCCCGCCTCGATGCGCACAAACTTATTTTCGATGTATCATTACTTGTCCTCCAATGATATTGGCGTTTGGCATTGTCTGAATAATTTGTGTTGTTTCTGAAAAACATCGCCTAACAAAAGTTTATTTTTGGATAGGTGTATCATTATATAACATATACTACTTATAATACTAAATGAAATATGAAAATAAATTACAAAAGAGTCATGTTCCATTTGCTACTCCTATTATAACTAATTATAGATAGTAACCGGCAAGAGGCTTATCATATTCTAATAGTAATTTAGTTGGGATAGTGTATATCTGCGCGATCGCTCGCCATCGCATTTGGCGCTTGCTATAAGTTTTGCATGTTACTGTAGGGGTGAAAGAGAGACAGAGAGAGGGAGGTGCGAGCATATATTTACGGTGGGGTAGGCTCTGAAGAATTTGGAGAAAACTATCATACGTTGCCACTAAATTTAGCAGGAGACTTCAATGTTAATTTTGCGTCCGAAGATGGAAAACTGTTGTTGGTGAACAAGATAAATCAGAACTACAAATGAATAATAACCGAAATGAGCCTACCATAAGACATGGAACAACAATCGATGCAGTTTTCTCTAGTTATTTTTCTAATTTTTATTTGAAAATATATGTATCTTACTTCTCACACCATAAGCCTATTGTCTTGGTCTTAGAATCAACCACAGTAATTACTGATCCGATAATGAAAATAATTAATGGAAATAAAAGGATGGAGTGGAAGAAGTTTCACTTCAATGGTGTGGTAATCCAATGTTTATGTGAAAGATTGTTTCGAGAGGACTTTTTCTTTCAGTTTGTATCTATGCCTGGTCTACAAATTTTTCAAAGGAGTTTATTTTGGGGTTGATTCAATCACTGAAGACACTTCATCTTGCATTCAAGTTGTGTACGCCAGTTTGAAATATAATTCTGTTACATAGATAAGCCACCATTTTATTGCGGATAACCCTATGGCAGGTACACACAAAGTTTAGAAACATCCGGTTTTCCATATGGGGTCAGCAAAGTGACCCACGAATAAGGCAAAGGTTGGAGTTTTAGATCTTTTGCAGCTTTTTCTTGCTTCCAACTGTGAGGCTGTGCATCTACACTTTTAATTTCCTTTGATCAACTTAAGAAAGAGGTGAATTTGTAGACCAGTTTGTTTACATGGTATCAAACATTTTTGCCTCCTTTATAATATCCAATTCATCGGGATCTATTTTTGGAGGTATTTTCGGCCAGACCAGTAAACGAATTTCCAACAGAGCCAGAAACATGAACTAGCTATTCGCAAATCAGATCCAGCCTCATATCTTTAAAACGATACCTTGAAATGGGCGATATAATAAGCTTCAAAAACACAAAAACCATTGCTAAGGGAAAAGACTCTTCAGGCCAGGACGATGACTAGGACGATTCGTGAATCCATTGTGATTGATAAACGTCCCAACTGCCTTAACGAACGAGATAATTCACAGAGACTGCCGCAATCATGGAAGTCATTATTATTTCGCCACACGTCTCAAGGCGAAAAATTCCTTTCCGGCAGATCGTTTACCTGTACTAGATGCAATACCTCTGCAATACTGGACCCGAACAACAAGTTTATCAGTGTTCTCTTGGAAATGAACAAAGGCAGTGACATGACTTGGGGGTCAAGTAGATTGTGATATCGTCGGTCGTTAAACCATGTAACTTCAGTTTGTTTAAAGGTAGTTGACAATGTTTCGTGGTGCATTTCATCAGTTTGGACTTCCATTGTCTAATATGATATAATTTGATTTGAAATTCCTGGAAGAATCTGTGAAACAATTGGAAAGATTACCTGAAATACAATTTTATTGAGCAAAAAACTGAAATTATAATGAAATAACATACAAGCATCAAATGAAAAATTGAACTATTAACACGAGCTGAAAAATTAAAAAAAATATTACCAAGAAATGAAAATTAAAAATATAAAATCAAAAGATTCCAAACTAAGTTTCTTCACGACGTTTCGATTGTTAGTATCCACAATCGTCTTCGGGTGATAACTGGACTTATTCTTTCGAGATCTGACTATTCATAGGTCATAGGTCATTCCCTCTTCCCTCTCTCTGCTTCATTGGTTTTTAGTGGGAGCTGACCGTTTGACGGGAATTGGTTGTGTTCCGCTTGATTAGAGATTTTCATGTGTTACGTATCTTTACGCTAGCTTGGTTCTCCTAAACCAGTGTTACTCCTTGTGGATGATTTTAGCCTGAGCCCACTTGATGTTATGTTGATGAGTCTAAACATGCTCTGCTATTCCGGATTTGCTGTTTTCTCCTCGCTGCGTGTGTTTCTTTGCTCGGCAATGCAAACTTTCAATGGTCATTTAGTTTCACCGATGTATGATTCTTCGCACTCGCAGGGTATCCGGTAAATGCAATTCTTGGAATCGCAATCCGCGTTTGGTGGCCTGGTTTTCGTGAGACTGTTACGGATAGTGTTCCCAGATCTGATGTTTTATTTGGACCCAATCCTTCTTATCCTTTCCGACAATCCTCTGATGTAGGGCAGTACCGATTGTGACGGCTTCTTTTCCTTGTGAAGGTCTTCCTGTCTCCTAGCTGAAGCCTGTTCGTAGTACCCATTCCGTTGAAGGTAATTTTTGATGATGCCCAGTTCTTTTTCGAGACCTTCCTTTGTATTGCAGAGCCCGAAAGCACTGTCTAGTGGAGTCTTGATGATTTCTCTTCTAGTCGATTGATAGTGGTTGGAATCCTGGTTCAGATACTGTTCCGTGTGAGTGGGTCTTTGATATACAGATGTTTCCCATTTAGTGTCGCCAATTCGTTGTGGACTTCCTTCTCCATTTTGAAAGTGATGGAAAGACTCACGTTGTTTATGTGCTTCAGGTTCAGTTCTGCATTCCCATGATTCCATATTATAAAAGTATCGTCCACGTATCCCACGTATCCCATTGGCAGTCCCTTATCATGCATAAACAATTTGTCCTTCAATTGAAAGTTTTGTACACAACATCCTAGTGATTCCATGATTGCTTGTATCGGTGCGTTTGCTCTATCTGTCAGGTCCCCATCTTCGGATAGCTTCTTCTGTATGATTTGAAGTATTTCTTCGACAGAAACGTTGGTGTAGAGGCTTTCCATGTGAAAACTGATTACAGATTCATTTAGGGATTTCAAATCAGTTTACATCATACTAGTACTATGTTGCTGTATTGCTGCTGTACCAATGTTTTGACAGAATCAGAATCAACGAACTTAGGCGTGCGCAGCGTTATAGGACACTGCTTTCAAAAAATTGTTCTACAGCACCATCTAGTGGCGAGTGACAGAAAAATTGATAGCCTAAAAACCTTCTCTATGAAAAATTACTTATGCATGTCAAGTTACATCACGATGTAGAAGTTTATCACTTACAACCAACCAACCAACCCACTAACCAAGCAATCAACAATTATCCATTTTTATATATTAGATTAGACAATGGAAGTCCCAACTGATTAAATGTAACTTCAGTGTTAATTGGTTCTTGAAAATGGCTTCAAAGCAGAAGCCGAAACGTCGATCGGAAGAAAACTGCAGATGCGATTCAACCCGGACTATAGAACACCGAAGAGGTCTTGCCTTTCAATGTGAGATTCCTAGAATATATTGAGAAAGTAACGTTTCAAATAAAGAATTCTATTACATTCAAGAACAATGGAGAGTATTCTAGAGCATTCCATAAGATTCCAGACAATCCGGGAATATTCTGGCTGAAACTTTTGCTGTCTAGGAATTTTTGGAACAGTCCAGAACATTCTGGAGTATTTTTGAGCGTTCCAGATCATTCTGGAATGTTGTGGAATATTCGAAAATAATCTCAGACCTTTGGAAATATCTCGAGACATCCCATATCATTGTGAAACATTCCAGAATATTCGAAGCTTTTTTATGGGTCTATTGCACAATATCATTTCAATTCCCTGAAAATTCGGTAAGTTCTACTTTTATTGAGTTCTGACAGACATATATGGCGGGGAACTTCAATGTTTAATAATATATGTAAAGGTAGGTACTCTAATAAACTGATACATTCTGTATACAATATACCCAGAAATCAATATTGAAGAAGTGGAAATATTGGTCATTCATTTCAACAATGCCATTTTCATTTACATGGATCGTGGACACAATGAGGATATTTCTCAGTTAGAAAATCCGTTTTCGATTGAGTTTTATTGAATGCCTCTTGGAAGGTCGTTTTCCACAATCCGCCTCTCGTGTTTTTCGAGAGCACTTCTGTGTCGCTTCGACTTTTGTCAGTTCTTTGCTGATGCAACAAAATATCATTATTAGCGTGGAGATGAATTTTTCTTTGTTCTCTGAGGCAATCCGCAACAAAGACTTCTGTTGGTTTTGTGAAAAGTTTGACTCTCGACTATGTCGCAGAGGTTATCGATTTCAGGATACGAGTTGATTTGGAGAAATGTCTTTTTTATGTTTCAATCCGATAGTTCAATTATCAGGCTTGAACAAATTTGAAACAAATTGTCAGAAGGTGTAGATTAGACTATCCATAATTTAAGAAAACTTCTCTTTTGTTCTGAGTTCTGCTGTGATTTGTTTTATTTTGAGTTATGCCACTAACAACTGTTTATAATGTTCCGAAGAACTATGATGAATTAATCAAAGAATATAAACTTTCACGACTGGAGATAACTGTATGAAGGCTGTTTTACGGATTTTCTGGCCAAGGTCACCAATACAATGAACAGATACAACAGACCGGAATGAAACGAATTTCAACACTTTAGTAATTCATGTATCCAATCAAAAATAAGATAATACTCCTCCAATTCAAACATTTTCAATCTGAATGGAAACGTAATTCTGGATATCAATAAAATCGAAAAGAATACACGACGTACTGGTGATAAATCTGTCCGAGTCAAGTAGTTCGGATGCCGGATCTGCAGTCTCATTTCAAAGCACAGTAAAACTCAACAATTAAATCTCGTGGTTGATAAACTTACGTATATATTACATTACATATATAAACATACATACAATACATATATTAGAACATTGTGAATTTAATAGTTGCACTTTCAAACAAATGTTCGGAATATTTCAGGAAATAATCTTAACGAATACCACAAGATCTGAAAACTTTTTCAGATGAATTTTTTGAAACTCAAATTTTGGTATTTCTGAGCAAAAGATAAAACAACTTGTGCTAGGGAAATTGTGGTTTTTCATGATGTTCTCATGATATCGCTGAATAACAAAGTTTACGTCCAAAAATGGAAATTTATCGATAGAATTTTGAGGTCTTGTGGCAGACATAGGATATGTGGAAAACTTGGATTCGAAGATGGTTAGCGAGATTCTGAAGGTAAACTTTTGATTCGTTTAAAGATGCCTGTGAACTATCCCGTACGATAGAAAAGGGCGTAGAATTGCGGCTGTGCGCGGTGCGTCCTTTGGACGCATTAAAGACAGGGTCGTTGCTAATTGTTCATCTAACTGTGAAGGATATTGATAGAGTAGTAGGTACTGATCATTTTATTGGAGTAGGTAACGTCCATGTCAGCATTGAGATAACGTATCATTATTTTTTGTCAATATATTGAATGTATTATAAAAAAAGTATTTTTTATATTATTTGGTCGACTTTTTGATTAATACTGATGATAAAACATTGGAAAATTGTGAAGTATCTCAGTGAAACGAATGTAGACGGAGGCTTGTTCAATTTGTTTAGAGATATCTGATTCTGAAGTCAGATTATGTATGCTATATGATTGTGAATCATATATCTTTATTACAAAAAAATCAAAGGAAGATGTTTCGTCGACACTATAATGTTGCTAGTGATATAATGTTATACGTTTTATGCAACTCTGATATTTTCTCATGATGATTTTATCTAGTATTATCCTTGAATAGAAAAAGAAAAAATGTTAGGGTCAACATTATTATACAATTTAGAATCAGTCTAATATATATATTTGATATGGGCCTAACCTATTTATAACGAACCACTTCTGATCATTCATGTACTGAGATCCTGATTCATTCATTTTTCGATAGGTTTGGAATACGTAGTTTCAATCACCTGTGTATTTGTTTAATACAGGAGTTGTTGTGACACCCTGTTTAAATATTTCCAAAATATTGACATGGGCAATCGTGAATTTTCAGCAAAACTCAAATTGGCGTGCTTTTTTCTACTTTTATTTTGAGACGAAATTTTGCTAGAAGCTGTGGATGATCTCAGCTTGGGATCACTTGATGTTGTGTTAGTTTCACCGATATAAGATTTGTCCCACTCACAGGGTATCCGGTTAATGCAATTCTTGGAATTGCAGTCCGCGTTTGGTGATTGGTTTTCGTGACCTCTTCGACAATCCTTCGGTGTAGGAAAGTGCAAGAATGGTTGTGACGTCTTCTCTTTTCTTGCGAGGTCTTTGCTTTCTTGTAGCGAAAGTCTATTCCACCATCACTTTGCAGAATATTTTTGATTTGATGATGTCTCGTTCCTTCTTGATACCTTCCTTCGTATTCCTCCTTTTCTGTTGTAAGGAGTTTTCAGAACAGCTATTATTATGAAGTTGGACCCATAAATAAGTAACAACTTTAACGTGTTAGGAATCACACGTTAAAATGTTCAAAGGCAAGACCTCGTTAGTCCTTAGCTCGCAACAAGTTTCTCAACTTCTGAAAGTTGTCGTTCGTGTGGGGGCGATAGTTGATTAATGGAAAAAACAGATTTTGAACAGATATCAAGAATATATTATAATAGTTAGAGCCTTAAATATGACAGGAAACTGGCGAACAAGAATAGATCATCTATAAATTGGGTACCAGAATGCTCAGTTATCAATGGCAACGGAAAAGCTGACGAGTGTGCCAGACACAGATACAGGCCCTGAATCAGTTGTTAGGGTACCAAAATTTTGAGTTCGCAACCAACTGGAAAATGAGTCTGTAAGGAAGACAGATAGAATTGGAAAAAAGTACCCGAAAAAAATACGGTGAATCCTTTATGAAGGGACCGTCGAAAGAGAGAACCGAAAAAACTGGTTCAAAGATGCAGGGATTGGTTCAGAACAACTTCAGGACTACTCACTGGACATGGTCCATTGAGAGGATACCTGAACAAAATAGGGCTGTATATTGGTGATCTCAGCTGCAAGCAATGCAAGAACGGGACAGAAACAGCTCGTCATCTGGCATCTGTAGAGTTGGGAGGGTGAGTGTAGACTCACAGCACTTATACCCCGTGTGACCCATTGTACATCCTCCCGAGGAGTTTTCCTCCTAGGTCATCGTCCATCCGGTCCTTTCCAGGAAGGTGAACAGGCTACTAGGAGACATCTGCTAAATATTGGCAGGTGTAGACCAAGACTTGCCATACATACACTCTCTTTGGCAACCTTGAGGTTTCTCGCCTTTATTCAAGGCGGAGCTCTTAGTGCCTCTCGTAGGAAGTATCCTTGCTGTTGGAGGTGATCTGCTATGTCCAGCCTCATTTCAAGCGGTAAATTGTGGTGTACATTTCTGTTCATCCCCAGCCACCGCCTTAGATTGAGGTGAGCACTTCTGTCCAGCCTTGGGGTTGGTTTTTGTTGTTTCATTCATGTGTGTTCCCAGGAGTAGTAAGGGATGAGTTGGTTAACTCTGGCAGAGACCCGCATTACCAGAGGTAGGCTGAGGTTTTGCATAGTTCCCCAAGAGGATCGTTAGTGACCGCATATCACCCTGTGGACATTGAGCTGTCTGCAGGATTCCTTACACCCTAGCTTAGGTATGCTGGTCAACTGTGGCATGTTTTGCAAAGGCTTTTGGGGGTTTCAGTTCCCCTCACCATACTTATTTCTGTCACTGACCAGGAGTCCGGCGACCCCGTCCGTTATGTCATATTGGCTTCTCGTACAGGGCTTCCAGTCCCCAGGCCGTTCCCCTATCCGCCACCTGGGGACGCGCCCGATAGGCAGCCCAACCGACGGGGACAGCTCGTTATATTTCATGAGAATGTGAGGCCTCGGATCACAAGAGGCAAACATATAATGTGCAGAAGAATTTGACATACGCCTAGTATAAAACCTAAGTAGATTGTTGGAATGGATGTCATGAAAAGATGGGGAAAACGCAAAGTGCCCACGAGTCTGCAGAGACTTGGCAGAAATGGGCAAGTTTGACAGCCCCAGGAAGCGAAATAAACTGTATTTTCTTCCATCAGCCCTCTCTGATCAGAGTTAGAACCGAAAGCATTTTCAACGTAGCAAGAATATAATTTTTTAAAAGGTGAAACCGCCTCGGTTCTTCAAAATGAGTGACGACGATACTGTCTCCTGTACTCGTACTCACGTGAAAACATATTCATATGAATTCATCATACCCCCATTTTTTGTGAGGTGTATATATTCAATCCAGGAAAAATCTCTCGTTTTGAATTCACGGAGCGAGAGAAAGATCATCGTGAAAAATTGACTCGTTTTATTCATCCCCTAACGGTAGCTTGGTTTCAAGTATCCTCCTCCCTTATTTCTCCACTTATCCTTTCCGTTCTTGAAATTCAGCTGGATGTGCTTCCTGTCGCTCTTGTTGGGGTGTACCAAATAACTCTGCTTGCTGTCATTATTTACACTCATATTGATTTTCACGAATGGGTGCTTCCCTGCCTTTCGCCAAGTACATCCTGTTATTATCGCGTCCTTGAGGTGAAGACTGGGTCAGGATGACAACTGCAGAAATAGAGATGGGATATAGGTCTTGATCTCAGCCGAGTAAATGACCTCCGACGTGACTGTCTGAACGCGGTAAACTCAAAAACTATCCAACAGATTTTTATATCAATATTAGTGAAATGCAAAGCAGGCATTTGAATCGGAAGGGGTATATTTTTGAGGGAGATAACTATTTCGGAAAGAAATGTTTTCACTTTCTACTTCTTCATCTTTACAGAAAAATGTGGAAAACTTCCAGAGAAAGGAAGAAACCAATTACTTCCAAACTGAACTCTTTACAAAAATGTATTTATCACGCCAAGAAGTAACTTTGAGTACTTGTCCCAAAATTTTCAATAAAGAACTTTTGAAATTTGTATTGAAGGGGTTATATTTTTAGGAGTGATTAATTTATGGGAAAGAAAGTTTTTGGCTTTCTACTACTCCATTTCGATACAAAAAAAGGATAAGGGAATCTTCCAAAGAAAG